>OOFB01034828.1:0-23506 GCA_900323305.1 Trachyrincus murrayi | reverse complement strand
GGGGGGTCTCCGGCTACAAGTTGCAACGCCAGGAACAATTCGTCAATCCACATTAAACCGACGCTACTGACCGGTTTCAACCGGTCCTTAAAGCTCCCCCAGACTAGTCTGGGGACTAAACCAGAACCGACGCGACCAGGGACCTGTTGTTTAGTTTAGGGTGACAGTTGGTGGTTTTCTGACAGATCGGGGATTGACCTTCACCCACATTTCACACTCGATCCCCCGGGTGGGACAACAACAACCTCCGCTAACGTCAGCGGCGCCGTGTGTCGTGTCCCCCGGCCCCACGGCGGCCCCACGGCGGCCCGGTGCCGCCGGAACAGCGCGTATGTAAAAATAGAGCCTGAAGTGGATCGGGTTCGCGTCCACACCGAGTGTGTCCAGTTCGGGAACGCAAGCCGGTTCCGATGGAATGTTCGCGGCTGCCGTTTCCGGTCGGCCATGTTGGAGCGCCCCGTTGCATGCTAATGCTAAAGAAGTGATCTCCCGCACTAACCGCGCGTCGTGTTCTGTATAACGAGCCGGGGGTCGGGGGGTCGCGGTCCGCCGGACACGGCCGTCGCGTGTCGCTGAGCGGGTGGTTGTGAAACTTTGAAGAAGGCTGATGAGTAGTCGTCGGTGTTAGCCTAGCCTAGCCTAGCCTAGCCTAGCCTTGTTGCAGGGCCCTGTTGCATGTTGTCCACACAGCGGGGAGCCACGCAGACAGCTGCCCCCCCCCCCCCCCCAGGCGTGGGTAGTCCTGTCAGCTGGGATGTGGTCCTGTCTCTCCAGACTACATGTGGACGAGGTCTAGACCTGCTCTGGTCATACTTGGTGGTGATTTAAAGGGTATTGATGAGTTGATAATGACAGTGCAGTTTGTGAGGAGAACAAAGTCCTGGCTCCTGAGGTTTGTTTGAGAGTAGCCGGTCTTGGTGTTTGCAGGGCCGTTTAACTGTCATATGTGTTGAAATGTGAAGGCGTAACGTACTCTTGTGTGTCAATCATAGAGCGTAAGGTATATAACCTCGTAGTCTTAATAGTTTTGACAGTTCAATGAAGTCTCATTTGAAGCAGTGTTATACAAATGGTAAATAAGCCCCCAGAATACCCAATAGAAACCAAATGTCATTTGAATGTCGTCGTTACTATTAAAGTGTATATTTCTGACTAATGTTTCAAGGAGCCATATAATGTGTCCTATCTGATCATCCACATTGCTGGTGATCAGCACAATGTTGTTTTAAACTCCTTCGGCACAGTGTAATCAAAGTAAACGTTTCAAAACTGATTAGATATCATTTACGTCACGCTAGGTAACAATTATGAATTGATTAACTCTGGGATAACAGTGAATGGGGACATGGCTACAGAGGTGTGCTTAATCCATGACGCTGCTAATGTTGAGTTAAAGTGACGTGTAATAACTAAACGTGCTCTCCTCCGTAGGAAGCAGAAGGGTGACCGTGGTTGAGCAGGAGGTGGAGAAGGTCTGCCCGGCTGGCATGTCCCATCTCTCCAGTAGCAATGGAAACCGACACGTAATCAACTCCACCCTAAAGCAACCCCTCCGCACCTCCACACCTCCACCGCCGGGCGCCGCCGGCCTCCCGAAGGCCGCCAGCCGGACCGTGGAGCTCAGAAAGCAGCAGAGCATGGACCAGCTGAAGCACGGCAAGGACAAGGTGCTGGAGTTGAGTCAGACCGAGGTCAAACATGCCGCGATTCTGCTTCCCAACGGCCTGAACTGTGGCCTGCTCACCAATGGATACTCCAGTAACAACAAGCAGGCTGTGGATGGGGCGGCCGAAGCCGAACACACGAGTCAGAAGAAGCTGAAAGCCAGGAGCGCTAACATCAGGAACACGGAGCATGTGATCAGGGAGACGGAGAGGGACACGCAGGACCCCCCCGGCCCCGACCCCGTCGACAAGGGCCTGGCCTCCAGACTGGAGGGTCTCCGGGTGGCCCCTAAAGCCGAGGGCCCGACGGTCGACCCCCAGAGGAAAAACTGTGAGGGTAAAACCGTGGCGGTCTTCGGGAAGAAGCCAGAGGAGAGGCTCAAAGGCGGCAGGCACTCTTCCTGTCCTTCCAAGGAGGACTCGTGGACTCTGTTCAGGCCCCCCCCCGTGTTCCCCGTGGACAACAGCAGCGCTAAGATCGTTCCCAAGATCAGTTATGCAAGTAAAGTCAAGGAGAACCTCAACAAGGAGGCGGTAGCCCCGCCCCCCGTCAGACTGTCCCAGGTGCCCATGTCCGCCATGAAGACCATCTCCTCCGTTAGCTTTACCAACGGGCCCCTCCCGGGGAACGGACACCCTCTGGGGGGGACCTACTTCGCCCCGGGCGCCCCCCAGGCCTTGTGTCTCCCTGCCGGGGAGAATGTAGCATCGTCTCCGCCGGGCGCCGCGGCTAGCCCCGCCGACGCGGACGCCTTCGAGCTGAAGAAGTGCACTATGTTGATCTACCCTTTAAATATGCAACCTGTGCTGCCCAGCGCGCGTCCCCACGACCCGCTGGCCACGCAGACCAATCAGAAGGCCTTGGGGGACATCTTCCAGAACCAGTGGGGGCTGTCCTTTATCAATGAGCCCAGCTTGGGGGCCGAGGGCGGGGACAAGGCGGCGGCGGTGGCTAGTCCGTTAGCCCCGGAGCCCGTCACGTTCACCCCAGACTCTAAAAGGACTTGTGTACCCCCTGGCAAGGTGTCCACCTTCGGCCCCCCCGCCGCTGGGAGGGAGGACGAAGACAAGCCCGGGTTTAGAGGCCCGGAAAAGACTCAAGTTGAGCCCAAGGGTCCGACCGCCGGCGCCTCCGCGGTGCTGGGTAGAGAGGGTGGGGCAAAGACGGGCCCCGCCTCCCTGCCTACCCTGACGTTCGGATCGTCCAAGGACCGCAGCCCCCCTGGCGGTCTGGACCGGAGGTCTAGCTGGGGCGCGTTTGACCTCAGAGCTGCTGTCACCTATCACACTAAAGGTAGCGTTCAACAGCCATAATGGTTATTAACAATCAATACTACTGGTTATTAACAATCAATACTGTTACTGGTTATTAACAATCAATTACTGGTTATTAACTATTAATACTGTTACTGGTTATTAACAATCAATACTGTTACTGGTTATTAACAATCAATACTACTGGTTATTAACAATCAATACTGTTACTGGTTATTAACAATCAATACTGTTACTGGTTATTAACAATCAATACTGTTACTGGTTATTAACAATCAATACTGTAGCTGGTTATTAACAATCAATACTGTTACTGGTTATTGACAATCAATACTGTTACTGGTTTTTTACAATCAATACTGTTACTGGTTAACAATCAATACTGTAGCTGGTTATTAACAATCAATACTGTTACTGGTTAACAATCAATACTGTAGCTGGTTATTAACAATCAATACTGTTAATTAACCACTGGTATTGTAACGTTCAACAGCGTTACTGTTAATAGTGTTAATAGTCATGATCTGGGAACGTACTTTAGTTGTTGTTAACTTTATTTGTTCTCTTCAACAGAAATCGAATACATTTTCAATCTGCAAAAACAAGGTAAAGCAAATTGTTGTCATCTGGTTTTTCTGTTTATCCTTTAAAATCTAATTCTGTTTTCCACTCTAAAACATTAAGTTTGAAACACGATATGATGATTTACTGATCCCAAACACAAACATGATGTTTTAATGGATTAGTCTGCACTCCATCTAAACATGTAATTTAATATCCAGTTATGAACCCCATTGGTTATGCAAGGTCTATGTGCTATTTATGTCTCTGTACATATCATGCAGGGTAGACGTGTCTATCTGTCGTATGTTTTCATCGCCGTCTCTATAAACATGTCATCATTTCATAATTCCTGTCTTTAAGTTTGTAATCATAGATTCCAAGGGCTGAACATTCATGTAATGTCATGATGATAGCCAAGCTACTTTTGACCGATGTCTCTTCTTCTTCTCTGTCTTGTCCAGATCCAAAAAGGGTGGTGATGTATAAGGAGAGCAAGGACGCACCCCACCAGTGAGTCCCCCCACCTGGGGACACCCCCACCTGGGGACACCCCCACCTGGTGCTGCGGTCTTCAACGTCCTGAAGCCTGGACTCTTATTGGACAACAAGTAATAACAAGAGTTGGGAGAACTAGACCGTTGGGGGAGTGACTGAATACACTGCGGAGCTCGGAGCGGGGCGGGGCGTAGGGAAGGAGGGCGGGGCATGGGGAAGGAGGGAGGGGCGTGGACGCTCGCGACTGACTTTAAGATGTAGAAACAAAGACTTTGGTGCGTCTCTGAGCGCTGTCTGAACACGGGGAGGGGAGTGAAACTTTGCTGGACGTCCATCTCTTGGCTTCCTCAGACTCCCATCGAGGGGAGGGGCCAGTGTAGCGAGGCCAGACCCTGCCCCCTTCTATCCTGTCGGCCAATGAACTGTGGCGACCGCCGGTTGGACTCTAGGATGCCCGCGTGTCACCTTCACCCGTGTGAATGTCGTAGCTGCGTGTTGGAATTAATTCACCCATGTCTGAGTGTGAGTGTGGACATTGAGGGAGGGGGGGAGAGAGAGAGAGAGAGAGAGAGAGAGAGAGGGGGGGAGGGAGGGAGGGAGAGATGATAATGGCACACTTAAAAAAAACAAAAAAAACAGAGGAAGAGCAGAATGCCCTGATTGGTTGCTGGTCTTCAGACGTGCTGATACACGCCCCCCAAAACTTGTCTTAAAATCCATTGGTATTTAATTTTCTGCCATGTTGTTGAAACCATGATTCAGTGTTACCTGCACTAGGACGCCAGAGCCCACACACGCCCTCTCCACAAACGAAACGCCGCTTCTTTTTGAAATTCTTCTTTTAACGACGGGCAAGATGCAGGTTTAAATTTTTTTTTTGCGGTCGTTTCTTTGTCTTCGTCAGATTCGAACACGTTTTAATCTTTGCACATTTCATGTCTTTGCTTCGGAGGGATGTGTGTGTGGCCTCTGTCCTGTACCCTTAGTTAGCTGCGTGTGGTTATCAGAAGGTGAAAGGTCTTGGAGATGCTTCTGGAAAATGACATCACTTTCTGTTCGTTGATTGTTTTCAGCTTTTTTTTTTCCTTCTCAGTTTAGATGATTTTGCTTGCGCGGCTAATTTCCTGCTTGGCGATGGCATTGTGTGTGTGTGTGTGTGTGTGTGTGTGTGTTTTAGTTTTGCATGTGAACTGGTGGAGAATGTTTCGGTAGTGACATCACGCCAGGAGAGGAGGGCACGCGGTGGCAGCACGGTGACCTCTGACCCGCCGGTCCTTCGGTGTTGAGATGTGAGGGTAGAAAAGGACGATTACGTTTTACTGTGGATAACAAAATACAATAAAAGGTTTGCGTACTAGTGTGCAATAACGGCCACGCACCACCCGGCCGTGGAGAGGGAACGTATACTCGTAATACTAGTACTGTAGTACTGTAGTACTTTAGTAACTTATTTCTGTGTCCAACATGTTTTCACAGGTTTTTAGTTCATTTTGTTTGTTTTGTTTTCAAATGTCCGCTACAAAAACTATCTTAGCAAACTCTAAAACAAAAGAAAAGTCAGTTTGGAACCCCCCCAGGTCGGAGGTCGAGGTCTGACCCTAACCCACCTCTAGTCCTGTAGGAGGAGTGTATTACTAGCACTTTATGTATGATTAACTGCTCATCTATTACTAGGTGTGTGTGTCGGGAGACCCCTGCTACTACTCAGCTAGACACGCTGATTCACAATTATTACATGTAACTCAGGTAGTGTTAATGAAGCCATGATTATTATTATTGTTATAAGTATTTTATCTACCAAATGGTCCTTGTCCTGTAGCCGTGCCCCGGATTTGAAAAGGAGTTTTGTTCTATGATGTAATGCTCTGCAACCAGGAATGATTTAATGTCTTCCGAGTGCAAGGTGTGATGTCGCTAGGTGTGTTGTCGCTACGTGTGTTGTCGCTACGTATGATGTCACTACGTGTGTTGTCGCTACGTGTGTTGTCACTACGTGTGTTGTCGCTACGTATGATGTCACTACGTGTGTTGTCACTACGTATGTTGTCACTACGTGTGATGTCGCTACGTGTGATGTCACTACGTATGATGTCGCTACGTGTGATGTCAAAACGTATGTTGTCACTACGTGTGATGTATGCACACCTCTTCCCCTTTAAAAGCACACCCCCCCCTACTTTTCCATGTATTAGACGGCAATCATTTTGCAATCTGTGATTATTTTGTCACTAATGCGTATTGAAGTCTTGGTTTAATATGACTGAAGCTGTATGCTATCTAGAAGTCTTTACTGAGACACAGCTTGTTGCTGGGCGAGAGACAGACAGACAGACAGACAGAGGAGCTATGCCCAGCAGTGCGGTGCTTCATCTTGTAACCTGGCGCCCCCTGGGGGTGGCAGTGGTTTTCTTGTCTGTGTTATCTGAGTCTTATCTGGGGGGGGGGGGGGGGGGGAGTCAGGAGACTTAGGAGACTTGTTATGACACGTTTCTTTCTCTGGTCAATCGACAACGTGACTTAATCAGGTTTCCACAATGTAAAAGCCAAGCTATACACATTAAAACCCTTTGTTTTTGTTCAGCTGTTTAGCTGAAGACCTTATCAGGGTGGACGTCTAACGAGCATGTAGTTGTCAGCGTGGTGGTAAAGTTGTCCACTACAGTTTAATTTGTCTTGCGTCAAAAACCCTGCGGCTGAAATGTGTGTTTTCTTGTCCGGTGTCGTGAGAGCGGCGTCGTGACGACGTGACCCTACAGTCTCTACTACCTGCCCACGGGTCGCTCTTACCAAGCACTTACTGCAGCGGAGCGGCTGTATCCAATATGCATCTAAAAAGAGCTCTGTCCTGTAGTGTCGTAGCCTGCAAACCAAAACCTGCTTCTGGTTGAAAAGTGTCGTCCGCTGACTGTGAGGAGGAGGAGGAGGAGGAGGGGGGGGGGGGCCCTCGTACCGGCCCCCACCCTCTCAGGACGAGCGTGCCGGCTCCCGCCTTCTGATGGAAGAGAGCTGGAGCAGTTTGTGTGTGTGTGTGTGTGTGTGTGCGCGCATGTGTGTGTAGAGAGTTCTTAACTATTATATGCAAGCCCCCCCCCTCTGTTCTCCCGTCTGGTTGTCATGGTGCCTGAGAGGCGAGGATGTGCTGGTCCTGGAAGTCACTGCTTCCAGGACAGGAAACTGTTCTGCTTTCTGTTTCGTTTCTCCTCGTATTTGCGATGCTGTATACTTTTTTTAGTTTTAGTTTTAGAGCTTTTTTTCTTTTTTTTCCTTTCACATGGAAACGTTTTGTAAAAGATGAATGACTTGAGAATCACGTGACCTGAGAATCTAGAATCACTTGGATTGGAATGGATCCTGTTGTCTGTATTGATTCTGTATTGATCCTGTATATTGACGGTGGCTGTCGCGTGCACACGTTTTAAGTTATGCTTTGAGGTAGCAGGTTTTCCTTTTTTGTTGTTGACCTAATTTAACAAATTAATATTCTAACATTGTTTTAAGAGAAAGAAATTGTTATCTAATAGGTCTAAAACTAGAATTAAACAGCTTACAAGAGAAATATAATTATCACAAATTTGTTTATGATTTTGGTTTTAGATTTAGATTGTTTTCAAAGACTTATCCCCTGTGATAAAGCTGATATTTTCTGTTATGAGTCGATGCGTTTCTTAACACGGTAGAGGGCGCTAGAGAGCATTGAATTGCATTGCGTTGCATCAGAAATACATTTTAATATGTAAGAAGAAAAAAGAAGAGGATAAATGGTGATCCTGATGTGGTGAAGAGAGGTCGGTGTGTGAAAACTCAAACTGATTTAGCTTTTGCCAAAGGTACACCGTTCATCTGTTCCACGCCTGTCCATGTTACAATCCAGGCCACGTCACTTCCTGTTGTTTTACATCACTTCCTGTAGCAGCTGACGGTTCCTTATATGGGCATGATACCAAGTTAGTGGAAGGGAGATTAAATGAAATACCTAAAGTGCTGTGTTTTTTTTTTTTTCCATCCACTCATCAGTTGTCTGTCTGGGGAAATGCTGGACCCGTGGTGTTCAGTGCTCCATTAAAAACGGAAAAAAACTACGCTCTTCTGCTAAAAACTGTCCTCGCCTCTAGGGGGGGGGGGAATAAAGATAGAAAAAACAACCTGACTTCAGGGGGTGTCGAAGGTATTTTATTCTTGTGATTTCTGAGGTGCATGAGAGGGTGAATGGTTTAAGATCAGAGCGTGGAGATGAGAGGGTGAATGGTTTAAGATCAGAGCGTGGAGATGAGAGGGTGTGGAGTGTGGTCCCGGAGCCCCTCACTGCTAGGGGTCGTTGAGTATGCGGTGCCTCTCGTCTTTTCTTCCTCTATTAATTTAACTTCTCTAAATGAGTTCCTGCTGGTTGGAGCAGCCACTGACTGCTCCTCTCCATCACCGTTAACCCCCCAGAGTAGGAGAGGCGATACGTTTTATTTCTCAAATGTCTTACGAGTTGACATTCAAAACATCAAGTGTGCTGATTTTATTTTTTATTTTTATTTAACAAATGTCACGTTACAAATGTTCCCATCCACATTTTTTTAAGCATGATAACCCTCAGATTCCAAACAATGTAATAGATTCAACTAAATTGTTCACAATTTTAGTTTCCATTAAAATGTCAAATTTTCATCAAGATCAAGAGTGTGTGCACTTTATTTCTTGCTGTTGTCAGTCGTGTCTTAGAGTCTCGAAGGGATTTATTTGAGTAGCTGCACTAATGCTTTACCTTATTAACCACATGTGCCCCTCCAGCACCAAGGTCACGGTAGCTTCTGATCCCGGAGGACCAGGCCGCCCTCTAGTGGTTATAGTGGTGTATCGCTGCTTCGCAATAACATGCATACTAATGTCAGTTTTGTTTTTCTTTAAGCAATTCACTATACACTATGACCAGCTGGTGTTGGAGTTCACTAAGCACAACATGTCTATAGTTTAGCCGCTTAATCATATAGTAGTAGTCCATACGATAATGGAAACAGACTTACCAAACTTTGTCTTGGTAAGTGTCTTGGTGACTATTTGTCATTATTGCAACTGGTCTTTTTCTAATGTCTGATTCTGGTCTTTTTATTCATATTTATATTTTTCATGTCATTAATAAATGACCTCTTTGTTGGCTGAATTAATGGTGGTATTAAGCTGGGGGGGGGGGTGACATTCTCCATGAGATGGACCATTACCTTTCCATTCCTCAGGAAACTGACCGTGTTTCCACACTACTCCAGAGCGTGGGTTCTGAAGATCACATCGTGCATACCGTGTGTTCCTGACGAGGCCAGAACTCATTTCAAAGCATTTGTTGAGCAAATTGATTTCTCCGTCGCTGTCTTATTACGAGGTGTATGATACGATTGTGATTCAGAATGTGAGAACAAAACAACAAGTGAACACAAAGAGTTGCTACTGGTAACGGGTAATTGCGGAGAGATTTCAGGAGACGTCCTTAAAGAAATGACAGCGATAAATCAATAGCTTTTCATGGCGCATTGTTCTGCCGCAATTATGATTTGGCGGAATGAGGGCTTGAAGTCCGGTCACCGCTGCCTCTGAGAACAACATCCTCTCGGTCGGCAGCCATGTTGTGAAGTCACATGGGATGTAGAAATGATATTGATCTGGACACCACAGCGACTTATCAATGCATTTGTTGCATCACATTATCTATTTCTTGCTATTTCACTTAGGGGCCTAATCCTATTAACAATAAACACATTTTCCTAAAGTATATTATTCCTCTTTCATGGCTTAAGGGATGTTAAAAAGGCAACACTGGGATCTTTCCAGATAAAAATGTTATTAGTACATTGTCATTGGGAATGTTTTTCACATGTCTGTCAGAGATATTTGTTCATGCAGCCGCTCATAATCCTGTGGATGTGTGAAAGAGAACTGGTGTTTAAATGTTCCAATAGATTTCTGTTAACCATTCCCGATGGGACTGAGGAATTGATGAATCTGATGGATGACGAACAATGAAGACTATGAAACAGACTGACTCCATACAGTCCTGTTAACTCACTTGATGCATAGACAAGAAGTGCTCTCCATTATTAGGCGGCCCCAGCGGGACTTGAACCAGGGAACCCTGCCGTTGTTAATTCCCTGCACTGCCGATAGAGCTGCACAAGCAAACTATCATTCTTCATAATCTAATTAATTACATATGCTTGTGTGTGTGTGTGTGTGTGTGTACACACACGTATATGTGTGAAAAATATGAATCAGCTGAAACAAAAAATCTGTTGATGGGATGAATCTGATTATTTCGATGATGAATGCGTTGACTCCGATGAATGCGAGGCGGTAGCCTAAAACCGTAAGGTTAGCCTCCAACAATTATTTATATTAATAAATAAACATAACAAATATGCATCTAAATCAGTGGTAACCAACCCAGAGATCTACCACTCCAATATCTTACACTTACGAGTAAAACTGTTCATTGTCATATTTATTCAATGCACAAAATCCACATTCCGTTTCTCTGTTCAATGCACAATATCTTTAAAGACTGCTGTGACTTTTGACATCTGGTTGATGGTGAGTGATCTGAGCTCAGTCAGTAAGATGTGCGTCAGTCATACGAGTTCTATACTTGGATTTTATTTTAATATTTTATTATTTCGCTTAAATAAGTGGAGCCAAAGTAGGCCTGGATACTTCTCTCTCTGTCCTTGTCTCTCTCTACTGTCCTGGTCTCTCTCTCTGTCCTGGTCTCTCTCTGTTGTCCTGGTCTCTCTCTACTGTCCTGGTCTCTCTCTGCTGTCCTGGTCTCTCTCTACTGTCCTGGTCTCTCTCTGTCCTGGTCTCTACTGTCCTGGTCTCCCTCTGCTGTCCTGGTCTCTCTCTGCTGTCCTGGTCTCTCTCTCTGTCCTGGTCTCTCTCTGCTGTCCTGGTCTCTCTCTACTGTCCTGGTCTCTGTCTCTGTCCTGGTCTCTCTACTCTCCTGGTCTCTCTCTGCTGTCCTGGTCTCTCTCTGCTCTCCTGGTCTCTCTCTGTTGTCCTCGTCTCTCTCTACTGTCCTGGTCTCTCTCTGCTCTCCTGGTCTCTCTCTGTTGTCCTGGTCTCTCTCTACTGTCCTGGTCTCTCTCTGTCCTGGTCTCTCTCTGCTGTCCTGGTCTCTCTCTGCTCTCCTGGTCTCTCTCTGTTGTCCTGGTCTCTCTCTGTCCTGGTCTCTCTGCTGTCCTGGTCTCTCTCTACTGTCCTGGTCTCTCTCTGTTGTCCTGGTCTCTCTCTACTGTCCTGGTCTCTCTCTACTGTCCTGGTCTCTCTCTGTCCTGGTCTCTCTCTGCTGTCCTGGTCTCTCTGGCCTTCAGTTCAATGTCGCGTTTCATTTCAATAACCATGTCAACACCTCCTGCATTTTACCTGACAGCTGTTCAATGTTGATGCTGAGGGTTTGATTCAAAACAAACTTCTGGCCCCATGTCTTGTACCTCCACGAGTCGACGGTCGAATTCTGATCAGTTTGTTCAAATGGGCCCAAGTCCAATAGCCAGTCAGACAGCTGCTCCTACTCCTCGCTCCTCGACTTCAGAAAGGTGATCATCTCAATTGAGTTTGACGATTGTAACAACATTCATCACAGGTGACATGTCAATCGCTTTAGCTGCCAATGCCTGTTGATGTATCACACAGTGATGTTTACGCTGACAGTAAAAATCTGTGAAAACCATCCGGACAAACACACTCAGCTGGACTCGTCAGGCTGAAGTGAAAAGTATTCACAGATCACAAGTCTTTTAATACTTGCTGGGATCTTCGGACAGTTACTCTCCTGGCTACATACTGTAGGTGTTATGAGACAAAGTCTTCTCTTATGAGACATAAAGTCTTCACTTATGAGACATATAATCTTCTCTTTCGCTGACGTGAAAAGAAATTCATGCTCCCATTCCGAGTGTAAATAATACGTTTTTGATTTATTTATTTTTGGCCGGACCCTCAGCAATATCAATCAATTAATCAAACAATCAATCAATCAATCAAATCAATGAGTCGAAAAAGCTGGTTAAAACAACCACGACAGTTAAAACAACCAGGCAGTTAAAACAACCAGAATGCTAGGGGACCTGTTGGTTATCCCTGATCTAAATAATGGGCTAACAATAACAACTAACACAAATATGTTGATTTGATTTAGGTCTATGTTTATTATTTAAAAAAGGGTTAATTTATGAGGTTATTATAGCCTTCATAGGCCTACATGCCCCTGAACACTTCCACACACAACCAAAACTTTAGATTTATTCACAAGTCACAAGAATACAACTCTTTATTGTAGTCTCGTCACTTGTTTATGTCGGTGGTAAAGCTCATTATATCGCATCAAAACTCAGTTGACACGAAGACCTAAAGACGGAACTTGTTCACATTTTAACGAGAAAACAAAATGGAACCCAATTAGAGTGCGAAAAGACAAACACACCTTGTGTGTTAATGCCGGGGGAAGGACTTAATTGACTCTGAGATAAGCAATTATGTTATGGGAAAAGGATGTAATATTAGTTAATCAAAAACCATAATTACAGTTACTTAATTGTAATAAACATATTAAAAGTGTAATGTATTTTTAATTAATAAGGATGATGATAGGAAGTGACATAGCCCATCGTGTCATAATGTGTCTACATTTTCCTCTGTACTGACACTTTTATTGTGAAAAGATAAGATACATGGGTTCCTTTATTGGCAATAATAAAATTGAAGTACCAAGATTCTACACAGTATAACACATAGATATCTACACAGTAGACTATAACATAGATATCCACACATAGACTGTATAACATACAGTAGATATCTATACAGGGTAACAGATATCTACACATAGACTGTATAACATAGATATCTACACATAGACTGTATAACATAGATATCTACACACAGACTGTATAAGATAGATATCCACACATAGACTGAAACCTTTGCTAGCGGCCGAAGGTCATTTGGCTAATGCATATTTTAGTTTTCATGGGCCCTTAACTAGTTTTTAATCAGCCAATCATTAGTGGATTGGAAGGCGGGCAGCCCACGCATTAGTCTCAGACTGCGGCAGAGTGCCCATCAATGTCACGTCAATTACCGGGCGCTGGGACCCACCTGGGTGCCGTGGCCCCCTTCCACTGCAGCCTCACAATCAACTATTGACTATCACAGAAATCTGTCAAAACAATTTTCTGCTTGGGAAGAACGGCAGCCATTACATCGCTATGCATGAAGATAATTTTGAAGCGGCGGGAACATAAAATGAAGTACACATCCGCTGAAGAGAGGCCATTATTCCACTTGAACTGCTGGAATACTCGACCACACGGGAGTAGTATCCAGCTCTTGGCTTTTATTTTTAGATTTTATTATTTATTTTTGGCCCGTTTTGCTTTGTTCCCTCAAAGTGTGAACTGTCATGTTATTGTCGACCTGTTTACATCTTCCCTGCCTTATTTACCTATTTACCTGCCTTATTTACCTCGTTGTGACAGAGCTTCCCGCCTATAGCCAGCCTATCTGCAGGCCTAATTGGCAATTAAAAATGCCATCATCGCAGAGTGGCTCTTAATTACTGTTAATGAATGCCGAGGCCCCAAGGTCTCAGTGCTGTCCTCGCGGGCTACTCAGGATGTGCTGCTAACCACTCTGTACAGTACAGAGCACGGTGGAGTGCGGTGGAGCAGAGCGCGGTGGAGCTAGCCTACGCAGGCCAGACAGGTTACCGCTCCGGGGAGACCGACGCACAGAGGGGTGGTGGTGGACAGCACCCCGGGCTTAATTGCGTTTCCGTCCCGCTTCGAGCCTGGGGGCGTGGCACTGCGTACAGTCTCACTAGGAACTCATGTTGTCCCCGCGTTTATAAAGACGTGTGATGAGGCGCTCTGTAGGGTGTATCTTCTACCTACTGGTAGGATACTGGCCTAAAACCTAACCTATATCATAACTCAAACCCTATACCCTAACACAACTGTTCAACTGATTCTACCCTTTACTTACTACCACTACATTTACATTTAGCAGACGCTTTTATCCAAAGCGACTTACAAGTATTTAACTATTACAGGGACATTCCCCTGGAGCAACTCAGGGTTAAGTACCTTGCTCAGGGGTACAATGGTGGCAGACCAGGGGATCAAACCCATGACTCTCCGGTGCTCCGTCTGGAAGCACTGTTCCTTACCCACTAGACTACCACCACTACTACTACTACTACTACTACTACTACTACTACTACTACTACTACTACTACTACTACTACTACTACTACTACTACTACTACTACTACTACTTATACTCCTCTCTACTACTACTACTACTACTCCTCTCTACTACTACTACTACTACTACTACTACTAATACTCATGTTCAACTGATTCTACCCTTTACTCTACTGCTACTCTACTACTAGAAGCGCTATGAAATAACTTTTATTTTGTAAAGCTGAAGTTGAATGTGAAGAACTTTTATTTAGTAAAGCTGACTGTGTGTTGTGTATCTTGTACATATGAGACCAGCCCTAGTGGTTATGAAGGCTAACCCTAACCTCAACCCAATAAAACAACGGGAACAAGGAATATAACAATTCATTTTATTGATTTTTTTTTCCAGACAGACACATCAATTTCTGGACCACAGTAGAGGATGGAAACCTTTCACAAACATTTTTGTCGTTATTATTGTTATTATTATTTTTTGAAAATACAAATATAAAATTAGACTTTCCACATTTGAAATATGAGACCCCCATCCACTTCCAGTATATTTTAACAACAGGGCGTGAGAACGCTGCTCAGGACCCCTGGAAGATGCTTCCAGGCGTCCGTCTCTCGCCATAAAAAGTTGCTTGACATAATAATAATCCAAATGAAATAAAAAAGGGGTGAAGTGTTGAAGCGATGGACAAGGCTGAGGAGCGCTCTGTGAGGAGCGCTCTGTGAGGAGCGCCCTGCGAGGAGCGCTCTGCGAGGAGGCGCCTCACAGCAGGAGACGGACAACAAGGAAATGACTCTTGATCACCAACTGTCATGGATGACAACATGACAGCTGAACCAGACGTAATGTTCCTACTTTCACAATGACGGCGGCTACCAAGTGAGATGTGAGATGTGTGTGTACGTGTGTGTGTGTGTGTGAGAGAGAAACACATACTGTTAAGGTCCTTGTAATTTTTTTAGAATAGTGATGGACATGGGATTAATGGTGTGATGGGTTGGAAATAAGAAGGTGACAGAAGCCATTGTAGAGAACAGGCATGGGGTTAGCAGAGGCAGCTGTAGGATGAACGTAAAGAAGTCTTATCGGAGATACCTTGAAACAAAAGGGCTCAAGCTTCAATTGTGATCAAATTCGGATGATTTGTTCTGTGAAATAAGCGCACGTATTATTGTTAGTATTTTCTATTTTTAATGACTAGCACCAATGTCAACATATTTGCTCGGGGGGTTCACTGCTACAAAAGAACCTGTAGGCCTACCCTTGCCTGTCTGTCTGCCTGTCTGTCTGCCTGCCTGTCTGTCTGTCTGTAGTTCATCAGAGCAGATGAAAACCTTGTGTTAACGCTTGCATTGGTTGAGAGTCTGTATTCTGAAGACAGATACAAGTGCAATATAATGCAACATCAAGAGGTTTTGGTTTAAGGACGGGACACCCTAAGTATTTACGGGACACGTGTGGCCCAGCCTTAAGATTCAAGTTTAAATGGATTAAGTGGTAGGCTACCGTCCCCATTGTTTTGATAATGTTATTAGACCAACTACACCCTTTTCTAAATGGATAAACTAGTCTAGTAAGATGTATCACATTCATTAGCTGTATGTCAGTGTCAACACAACACGATTACAGCAACAGAGCCATGCTACCTTAAAGACCGCGCTACGACAGAAACGTAAAAATAGAAACCGTTAATCAATAAAGAATATGGAACGGAATAAACCATTACATGATGTGAAAATGTTTTGTTATATTTCATGAGCTATTTCAAGGCATTATCATAAATCTATGTATTACTTTACTTTATTAATCACTGTATAATCATCTGCTACTATTCCTATTTTAGATACTCTATGGGAGTGAAGGAAGGACACTAAGTGTGCGTAGATTATAACACAGCGTCTAACTCGATAATATCGTCAGCGATAGACAAACCAAGTTTATATCACAAAGTTCAAATAAAATCCTCTATAAATGAGTGTAAAATCCTATGGATGATATACGTACATCTATATTTAGCTAAAATGAAACAGACATTTGTATTTAGTATTACGATTTTTAGTATTTAGGTTACTAATTTCTCTAAAACTATGAATAGTATTGATGAAGTTGAATGTAAGTTTACATGACTAACAGTTTTTGGTAGTTGGTATCGGTGACAGTTTGTTATGTTTGTTATAAATAGTTTAATAAAGTGATGAATTTCAATACATGAATGTGTATTTTTTCCTTTCATCCATTTATTGCTTTTATGCATAAGTGTTGACCTAATTTTAATACATTTTCCTAACTAACAAATTAACATGTCATAGTGGATGAGGTTTGAGTTGAAAACACTACAGTGAATTAAAGGGATATTTGCCAAACATTTAAACAAGTATACCTATTTAACACATACACATATACCCTCATAGCAACAACAACCCTGCACCATGGGCGGATTAAGGTTTTCCGGGCCCTGGGGGAAATGCACTATGGGGCCCCAATAATGCTAACTGCCCCCATTGGCCAACAGTGGAAAACTGTTGTGTTGTGTTAAGTAAGTCCCAACACAGGGGGCAACCTGAAGCTAAGCTATGCGCTATCCTGAAACCAAATGGTGTGCGTTGTGCTTGAGGGACACCTGCACTCCAGGTTATGTGTCTAATTGTTTTAATTCTGTTAATTCGATTAACCGCAAATTTGTTGAGGAAGGTGAACCATGACATCAACTGAAGCGATGGAGACGAGATAGCCAGCCACTGTCAATATGGTCTTTTGTTGTTGCTTTTTTATTATTATGTATGTTTACCTAAGAATTTGCATTTTAACCAAATATGATAAAATTCACACGCTGTGAACCCTTTGGCCCGCGGGTGCCCAGTGGGTGAGTCAGCTCTTCAGCCTCCTCTCTGGGGGACATTATGGCTGAAATCTGCCATCTCACGTCTGCGAGGCGGGTGGCTGTTTTATGACACCATAATGGCATCAGATATTATTGTCACTCAATTTTCAAGGCAACCCATTTTATATTCCTAATGCTCGTCTGAAATCGCCCCCTACTCCGGAGCGCTGTCCCCCGTGTCTGCGTGGAGATGTTATGTTTGAGTGTAACTTGGTAAAAACCCTCCAATAATCAGCCTGAATAAAAATAAAATAATACGACTGCAGAACGAGAGCTGATGTTTGTGTCTTCCGCGCGTGTCGGTGTTGTGGTTAATGGCTTCCATTAGTCTTACAATGTGTCTGAAATAAAATGGTACTTCCAAGGATCGAATATTAACAGATATTCATAGTAATCAAAAAACAATCCAAGATTAAAATAGTAGTGTGCAAACATTAAAAGATATCAAAGACTATTTTAACATTACTATTACTGCTAGCATTACTTTTAGTATTCATCACCGATATCGATAACTGATATTGAACACTATAACTAACGTGATCATTCTTGGTCTGTGAGAAATTGTTACAAAAATAAGGTTTGTTTTAATGTTACATATTGTTGTTTGTTGATAATTATAGCTTGTGTCCCTCGTAAATAATACAAATTAATATTTTGCATATCTAGCGTTATCTTTTAAGGTAGTATGGCACACCCTTAGGAAAACATTCAAGGGTGAGCATCCAAATAATGCCTTGTGTTCAGGTCCACCTTTACAGCAACAGTCTCCATTCACGAGAACTTTGGTTGAAACCGTTGGGTGATCAGGCAGAAACACACACAGTTCGGCGACTACAACCTACATCTAGCACATTAGCTTTTTTTTTTTGTTGCCAATATTAAAACATGATCAATCGGGGAAGTTCTATCTCTTACTCTAGTTACTATGGTATTATTATACACACACAACATCTAGGAGTTATCATAGTGGATAGGAACCAGCAAGCGGCGGGTAATAAAGGTATCAAGACGGCTCTGTTTACAAGGTAAATGTGACTTCTTTACACGCCATGGGAATACACACGGATGAAGAACAAAAAACATAATTTTTTTTGGGGTGATGTGGAATGGAAAGAGGGAAATAAATAGATGTGCAGTACAATTTAATAGTATATTACAATTATTAATATTAACCACAAAGTATCAATAATCAGTTTGATTAAAATTGAAATCAGCAAAGAAGCATCTCTTTCTTTTTTTTAGTTTTGTATTTCTTTTCTTTTTTTTTTACA
The DNA here is from genome assembly GCA_900323305.1 of Trachyrincus murrayi. Lineage (NCBI taxonomy): Eukaryota > Metazoa > Chordata > Actinopteri > Gadiformes > Macrouridae > Trachyrincus > Trachyrincus murrayi. The sequence continues at coordinate 5,129 of OOFB01034828.1, read as the reverse complement.
TTTGAACATTACAAGGGTCATTTCTTATTTAAATTATTACTTGATCACACCTTTATATCACTGACTGTAAAAGCATCCAGCATATTATTATTATTATTATTATTATTATTATTAAATCTTTTTTTTTTACCTGGTTTTTCTGAACAAAAGAGTAAGTAAGACAAAACTGGGTAGAACTGAACAACAGATACATATGCAACAGGTAGCGTATTTGAGTACATACCATTCATTTCACCAACATGTTGGAAAACATTTTGACTGTACCCTGGAGCATATTATTAAAAGTCCCTCATTGGTTTGAGCGAAAACCAGTACCAACATATCGTGTAGAAATTAGCAACTTAGAAACAGCAAAAAGAATTCAGTGTCTTGTATTGGTTTTGTATAAATATCTTAGATGGGTCGAACATATAATGGAATTTAAAGGCATTACCTCAATACACTGCTATATATTACGTACTAGTTAACACGCTATTTACTCACCTCAAAACTTTGAAGAGTATGTCTTGCTGAGAGTAAACTACCCAAAATCCTTGGTAATATACCCATAGCACAGGACCGTTGTAAAAAGCCAACATATACATGTGCAAATAGAAATTGGCCTGTACTTTACTACTCACAGTGCAATGATTACCCACTTGAACTTTCAATGTCTCGGTACGTTTCCTCGCTAGAATAAATTAATCGATTTCTGCGCTAGAATAAATTAATTGATTTCTGCGCTAGAATAAATTAATCGATTTTCACGGTAGAATAAATTAATCGATTTCCGCGCTAGAATAAGTTAATCGATTTCCGCGCTAGAATAAGTTAATCCTGCCAATGATTCCACAGCTGAACTCACAGGTCTTGAGGTATGGTATCAAAATGTTTACTTTCCTAATTCATTGAAAAAGAAGTGACAGAGAGAACATCGTGAAGGCCCTAGCATGAAGCCCAGATGTTGTGTCCAGCAGGATGAAACAAACAATAACATACAACAAACAGAGTTCTCTCTCCAGAGTATAAAAGGATGCAGAGAGCGACTGTGAAACGCCTGGTCTGTGAAACGCCTGCTTCAACTTCAAATCTTCATAACTACGGGCCGTATTTACCAGGAAGCGCACGCCAAATTCTACCGCGCGCTGAACATTTTGAGAGCGCAGCGCTTCCCAGTTTACTGGCTGATTTACATTGTACGCAATTTTTTAAATTCGTATAACGAACTGCGAAGATAAGCTAACCGCAAAGAGGAGAATAGAATATGGAACATTTGATCATGTGGTATGGAAATCAAAATGAGCAAAAGCAAAGAGCAATTTGCTGGACAGTTTTCGCTATCTACAAATTCTAATGGAGGAGGTAGCCAAAAACTATTATAAATAGGCTGTATTCTTTTGCTTGGAAAATATTGCTGAAAACGTTCATGTAAAATGGAACAAAGAATTATGGCAATTTTCTCTTACATCCCTCTTACATGATATAAAATGTGGAAGAGAATATTCTCTTTTTTTAAAAACAATGTCACGTCATTGTCAAAGGTGTGCACAAATAAATAATCGAACATATTTGACGATAGTATACGTATGAAGTATAGTAGGCTATAGGTACGTTTTTGGATGGTTAAACACATACAATTTATATTCTATGAATCGTAACATGTAAATGTAAACTAATGAAAACGAGGACCACAACACAGTTCAGTAAAACAATCTCAGTGGCATCTAATTTGAACAACACTTTTTCCACATAACTTCGGCGCTGACTAACGGCAATCTTTAACTGATAATGACATCGGGCGCTGAACTCCCGCCTCACAGCCGCTCATTTAGCATTTTGTGCAGAATTGTGCACACAGATTCGTAGGTCAGCAGTGGTTTCATTTGACACGGCACAGCAAACTGTTGAGTAAATACGGCCCAAGGTACAGTGTGCTTTGGATTTATTTTTTTTCATCTTTGAAATGATATCGATATCTTTAACAGTAAGACGAAAGATCCCGACGAGGAATCTTTTGTATGTCAAAACTGCACTTGCTTGCTTTACTCACCGTTTGAAAATTTGCTGGTATGACACTTGTAAAATTATTCAGCAGAGTATATGTACAGAGCTCACGTGTTCTGTCACTGGCCTCCGTCTTCCAGCAGTAGGACAATAATCGTTTACGGATTTTTTTTTTTTTTTTTCTATTCACACGCTATAACATTTCCTTTGACACACCATCACAAAAATATGCTATTCTCTCATTAAGTTGGTTATATGCAGTGACTGGAATAATATGTACAGCTACATTTCTTTTCTTCAAGTTTGAATTCACAATGTAGTTATATGAAATTTGTTATAGCATATATATATATCTTCTAATCAACAAAACGACACTTATAAAAAAGGACCATAAAAATATTGGAGTCCTCTTTGTATTGCCCAAAAATAGGTAATTATGGTTAACAATGAGACGTCACGAGAATTAAAACCGCTACTTAGAATTATTACTAAGATACCCTCTGCAATTTCATTGAATTTCATTGAATTTAAAATTAAATAATTTAAGTCTTTTCACTCAAAATTGGCTTTTTTTGTGCATATACACTACATTTCTCCAATTGTTATTTTTTCCATACTACAATTGATACAAAAGTGAAGACATGACTTGCAAATATTCTTGGCTATAACCGCCCCCCCCCCCCACCCCCCCAAATTCAAACAAAATCCATTTACACGAGTATACTATTAGGTCAAATAAAATGACACGAGAGAACATGGAGGAACTGAAAGGACTCTCTAGCGACAGAGCAAAACGGAAACAAACGGAAGGAAGTGGGTGAATGGAAACCAGACCGGGTGGACTTCAGGAGGTTCGGGGTATAGTACAGCAGTTGTTTCTTTTTTTCTGAGATGACTAACTTTTTTTTTTCTTTTCGTTTCTTCGCTTGGTTCCACCTCGGGTCTTCTGCGTGGGTGATGTGGTGGTGTTGGTGGCACCCAACATAAAGCCTGTTACACACTTCAGCTCGCCTTCCTCACCACACCAGACACACTCTGCCGACAAAACACAAACACACAATTAGAATCAGATTCCCCCCCAAAAAAACATCTTGCTTGCTCAACTTTGTTTTGATGAAATTGTGTTTTGATTGAGTCTCATGGTTCTCATGGTCAAACAAACGAGACTCAATCACAACACAATTTAATCAACATGAGAACCATGAGACTCAATCACAACACAATTTAATCAACATGAGAACCATGAGACTCAATCACAACACAATTTAATCAACATGAGAACCATGAGACTCAATCACAACACAATTTAATCAAAACAAAGTTGGGCAAGCAAACATTGCTAAGTGCAGCTTTAAATAAATGGCCGGGCAATGTTTTGGTGTAGTATTTTATAAGTAATAATAATACGCTAGTACTACGGGGCGGGAAGATAGAATAATGGACGGTTACAAAGAAGACATCATCACTACTAAGTGTACAGACACATCTGTATCCTAGGTTAGATAGTTAGTTAGAGTCACTTTCATCACATAGTGAAGACTAACTGAGGGAGCCAGCAGTCTTGTTAGGGACCACTTTTTTGCTTGGATATTTTAACATCAAATATCAAGGGTCTGTACATGGAAATGTAGTACATTTCCATGTACTACATTTTCCCTGTAGTACCACATAACATACATGAGCATGTACATATTGTACCTCACACCAGCGTGGAGGTACAAGTAGTACTAGCAAAAAAGTACATTTAAACAAGGAGGGCATGAAAACTACTAAATATTGACCTCTTTAAACGTAAAAGACTTCTGCACATACAAACACGACGAAGCTCATTAGTATAAAATATATGTATATTAATAATAAACAATGTAAGTAGCGCAGCTTGTAAGAATGGTTTGAATATTAATAAAGTAAGTTTGGAAACCCATTCAACTGGAAAGGGTCCGTTCAGATCAAGTGTGAAAAGGTTCAGAATGCTTTGGAATTGGATTAGCTAAACACATTGGACGATGCGTGGGGGGGGACTAGTGTGTCCCTTTTAAACTGAAGAGTCCAGTTTTAATTAACGTCCTGAAACAGCTTAGTGTTGGACGTTAAGTATGTGCTGAAGAAACGCTGCGAGCTGTTTAGCATATTATCTGCATATTATTTGCATATTAAGCAGGGGAGCAAAATTGCACCACAAGCAGTCAGTGGATATGCATGTAGAAACACATGTTAAAACCAGGTAATGTTAATACCAGGCAATGTTAAAACCAGGTAATGTTAAAACCAGGCAATGTTAAAACCAGGCAATGTTAATACCAGGTGATATTAATACCAGGTAATGTTAATACTGTGTGTACGATGCATAGTACATATATACGTGAAGGGTATTAACCTGTTGGATATGGAGATAAGGTTATGGATGAAGTGAGGATGGTGTGTCCAGTAATTAAATGAATTAAATACCTCTGGTGCCATGGAAACCTGCACCTGCTCAATGGTATCCGTTTGTAAAAGCTGTTGCAATCAACGGCCCCTAGAAGTGTACAGTTAGTAACTGGGTCAGTAAACATTTAGAGGAAATAATGTGTTAGTACACAATATCACTTTTATTTTAATCAGGCCAGCATGGCAGTACTTATTGATGCAACTGATCGAATTAGAGCAGAAATATTATATATATATATATATATATATACATATATATATACATATATATATATACATACATATATATATATACATACATACATGTCTTTAGATATGTGTATTCTAATCTCTGAAAAACAGATATCCAATAATATTGTGTAATTCAAGTCAATGTTATCCAGTTGTCCAATACATACGATACACTACATACGATACACTAGATACAATACACTACATACGATACACTACAATACACTACATACGATACACTACATACGATACACTACATACAATACACTACATATATACACTACATACGATACACTACATACGATACACTACATAATATAGACTACATAGATACACTACATACAATACACTACATACGATACACTACATACGATACACTACATACGATCTCTGTGTTATCTCTGTGGGATCAATATGTTTATTAGGTCAGTTATCACAATGAATACCAACACAACTACTACTAGTAGCGAACTGGTTCAACGGTT
>OOFB01034826.1:0-23143 GCA_900323305.1 Trachyrincus murrayi | reverse complement strand
CATACCCCAACCTCCACCCTCTCCACCATATACCCCCACCCACACCCCCCCACCCCCCACCACCACCCATACCCCCCCCCCCCCCCCCCCCCCCCCCCCCCCCCCCCCCCCCCCCCCCCCCCCCCCCCCCCCCCCCCACCCCCACCACCACCCCCACCCCCCCCCCCCCCCCCCCCACCCCCCCCACCCCCCCCCCCCCCCCCCCCCCCACCCCCACCACCACCACCCCTACCACCCACCACCACCACCAGCGCTGACGGCAGAGCCAGGTTATTATTAGAAACACCCCCACCCCACCTCTACTGTGTGTGTGTGTGTGTAGCACATCATGATGTCATGGCGTGTTTTTCCAACAGAGCATGTGGTCCGAATGAACCTGGCCTTCACCGCCAGAGAACTGACAGACTCCGACCTCAGAGACCTGCTCCTGGTACAGGTGAGAGAGAGAGAGTGAGAGTGAGAGTGAGAGAGAGAGAGAGATCCTGATCCTGTCCATTCCCATGCTAGGTTTACCGTGAGCTGGTCAGAATGGGACTTCCGGAGGACATCAAGGTTGACGTGAGGAGACTGACCCGGGAGGGGGTCTCATCAAACATGTTGCATTAGACAAAAAACATAATCATGATGAAGTGACACAAGCCAGCCAGCCGCGATTTATCTCTTGACAACAATCGATATGAGGGGGGAAGTCTTCTGTTTTGTGAATCTCTGTGAGGCGGTACCTCGGCTAAACGTTAGCAATAAATACGCTTTGCTTTGTGTCCACCTGGTCTCCCTTCTCTAAAACACTCCCCCACCCGACCTGTCCGAACTATACAAACACACGACCACTGACACATTAAATATACAAACTACCACGCTGCCCACACAACACCACCACGCTGCCCACAACACCACCACGCTGCCGACACAACACCACCACGCTGCCGACACAACACCACCACGCTGCTGACACAAGATAGATACGGCCCCATCTGGATCGGCCTGTTCCGAGATCCCTGCCGATGGTCGGACCCGGGGGACTCCTCGTCCTCGCTGGGATGTCGGGGAGCCCGGCCGGTCGGGGGGCCGGTCGGGGGGGGTGTCGGCACCGCGGTCGACCGACGGGGTTTCTGGAAGAGGATGTGATGATGAATCCAGGCCGTTTCTCTGCCATGGCTGTGAGTTTCAAAAGCGTCTCTCTGATCTTTGTATCCTCAGAAAGCTGCTTTTGTTCTGAGCTCAGTGCATGGGGACACGTCGCAAAAGGATCAAAATATATGATGGTGCTTTGTCACTTCCCATTCCTCCAAATCATATTATATTGAAATGGGATCGGCCCACCACTTTGTTAAAGTGGCCATGCTGTTCCTAATGAGTCCCAACCCTCATGTCTGCAGTCTACCTGTAGGCGTCCCTAACCCCTAACCCTATCCCCAACCCCTAACCCCTAACCCCTAACCCCTAACCCTAACCTCTAACCCTAACCCCTAACCCCTAACCCTAACCCCATCAGATAAAAGTATTATTTAAAGAATTGTATTTATTTCTTATAGGCAAGCAGGACAAGAGGAGCGTAGTGAGGATGAAGATGACAACGCATTCCCATCTGGCTGATTCCCATCTGGCTGATTCCAACGTCCAACTGCAGATCCTACAGCAGGTAAGCAGGGCCACTCCAAGGATGTTTGGGGCCAGGGGGGGATTCATGGAGAGAAAATGCCCCCCCCGGCTGGGGCCACAGCGAAGGAGTTAATGAGGCATGTAAGAGTGGTGCTCCCTCTAGCGACATGATTATAATACAATCTCCTTGTTTGAATTGTAGGGATGCATTTGCTTGAGAACAGTTTCTTTTTTTCATTATTGTATTCTATATATTAAAGTTTTGTATATTAAAGTAATTCAGTTACTTTACTAATTGACTTAGCTTAGTTTAGTTCCAGCTCTGCTGTGTAATCCAAATTAGACCTGTTGTTTGAATCATTCATTAAAGGGACATTATGACTTTGACTCTGAGTACCACTTTGCAATCAGAGCTTCCAGCGTGACATCAAAATGCAAAGTGCTTGTGGGTGGGTGCATTGTATTTACATGCATACAAAGCAATTGTACACCTCACACCACACAGAGTAGGTCTGGGATTTGCATAAGAGGGGCCGATAAAGGCGTAGCAGTACATCATCTTTAACACAGGAGAGCTCTTAATCTGTCAATGTGTGGACGACTGAAAGAGCTTTTGAAAAGCATGTTTTGTGCAAACAAAAGGACATAAGTACTGATTTGCCTGTACTTCCAGCCATGCTTGGAGGTTGGACAACTCTCATTTTGATGGGTGAGTATTTGTGTTTTTTTTTTTTTTGTTGTTGATTTAAACATCTCTGTGGAGAGAGATTTGCCTCCTAATTATGAATAGTAACTCAACTTGTGCCTTGTTAAAAGTTAACTTGTGTCTTGTAAATTGACATTTGAATGAATGAATCCAAGTTTACATTTTGCACAAATAACTAAAACAAATAATGTATTTTTGTCCATACGCATTAGTTGCATTAAGACGTCTCAAATCACAAATTGGCTTATGAACTGTTGAATCTGCATTCATCTCTTTTTTTGTCTGATATTTCTGATAACTATATTAAATGTACATTATTAATCAAATTAATTCTTATTTTATTGCTAAGTGGCACATTAGTTTGCTTAAATCTACCCTTGACTAAACAACAGGAGAATGGCTAAAACAATTTGCGTGCGTGTCCATACTAATATAGTACATTACACACATACCCACATCCTAAAATCCAATATCCCAAACTGTACGATAAACTGGGATCGAATTCCGCATTTTCACAAAATGTCCCGAAAATTCACAAAATTGTTCCCATATGGCTTCTATTCACAGGGGCCTTCACTCTGGTTCTCCAGGTCTCGCCCCTTCCCGGTAAGACAACATTTTTGCATAAGAGGAACTGCAGAGGCTCAAGGAAAATATAACCTTGAGATCTAGGGCACTACCTCAAGGTTGTTTTTAGAGTCTTTACAGCTATAATCTCCACACCAGTGTTTCCCTTTCTTTACATATATGTTCATGTCTAGTGCCTGTATTGTCTCGTAGTGTTGTTATTGTCTCGTAGTGTTTGTATTGTCTCGTAGTGTTGGTATTGTCTCGTAGTGTTTGTATTGTCTCGTAGTGTTTGTATTGTCTCGTAGTGTTTGTATTGTCTCGTAGTGTTTGTATTGTCTCGTAGTGTTGGTCTCGTAGTGTTGGTATTGTCTCGTAGTGTTGGTATTGTCTCTTAGTATTGGTCTCGTAGTGTTGGTATTGTCTCGTAGTATTGGTTTCGTAGTATTTGTTTTGTTGAGAAAAGAAAATTGAGATATTGAAAAAAAAAAAAAAGAAATATTGAATAGGCAATTAAAAAAGCACATTTATAGTTGGATTAACAAAAAAAACTGCCATTTAAAAAAGGGCTTATAAAACACAATGGCTGATTTTGGTCGGCTCAAATCAGTGCTAAGTGACATGCAAATTCTGACATGGCCTGGCACCAGTATGAGCCAATCAGAAGCGAGCGATTGCAAAAGAGGCCTTTGGTTTGTCGTAACATTAGCCGTAACGTTACCCTTTCAAATTGACAGTTAATCGATCACCAAATTGCACACGGTGTCAAAGACAGGCGGTGTCTAGTTAATCGGCTACATTTACATCTACGTTTTCTTGTTTAATATCAGTGTAGAAACGGTCATATTTCTGACATGAATGTGAATTAAAAACCAAGTGCTCTTCCTCCAGTCAACGTGGCCCGCGGAGGAGTGGCTCACCACTCCGGTACCTATCAAGGGTATTTAGCCAGTAAGGCCATTGATGGAGACTCCAGGTCAAATGCTGCCCTGGGCTCGTGTGCCAAGGTGATGAATGTTCCCCCCGCCTGGTGGCGGGTGGACCTCCTGGTGACGTACGACGTCGTCCGCGTGGCGATCACCAGAAGATCGGATTGCTGCGTAACCCAGCTGAGCGGCGCTCAGGTCCGCATCGGCAACTCCCTCGCTAACAACGGCAACGACAATCCCAGGTGAGAAACCATGGCTACCATGGAAACTATAAAAACCAGGGCTACCATGGAAACTATAAAAACCAGGGCTACCATGGAAACCATAAACCATGGCTACCATGGAAACTATAAAAACCAGGGCTACCATATTACGGAACCCGTGCTGTGTCATCTTGAGAAGAGTTTCAGAGGGTGTTACGTTAGGGGTGGATTGATTTTACACCGGCTGGGTTATTTCTTGGTCCACTCAGGTGTGCGGTCATTTCGCCCAGTGACATCACCGCCGCCACCACCATGACCTTCACCTGCAACATGGAGGGCCGCTACGTGAACATCCACACGACGACCGGCAGCTTTCTGACCATTTGTGAGGTCAAAGTCTACAGCGACTTTGTAATCCCAGCGGGTAAATGTGAAAGCCCTCTGCACACAGTCATTATGGCAGTAGTTCAGCAGGTTCGCTTCCTGCTGCTTCTCCTGGCCAAGTTCTGAAGTGTCCTTAAAGGGTAACTTCAGGACTTTTCAACCTGGACCCTATTTTCAACGTTTCGCGGCTGATGGTTGAATACTCAATACTGGACCAATAGTCACTTAGACCCAAAATGATACGGTTAACGTCTAACCCTAACCCTGATGTGAATAGGTGTGTGTGTGTGTGTGTGTGTGTGTGTGTGTGTGTGTGTGTGGCGCGTGCGCGTGCCTGCGTGTGTGTGTGCACCGCAGCTGATAATAGTGCCACTTAATTGAGTCCTTGATTCAAAGCTTCTGTGTGTATTTGAGAGTTGTAAACAGAGGGTGCAGAAGAGAGCGACAGAGCTGTGTGAGTGACCGGCAAGACGGCTTCAAGTCAGTCGGTCTAAAATCTAAATGGCATGGCATTTCTAACAAATGACACTGAAATGATCGCTCTCAGATCGTACCTACTTTAATAGTCTCACAAATGAAACGTGGTCTCGACAGGCCTCACTGTCGCTATGTGCTACGTTTAGTATTCAACTCGACTGATTGTTTGTCTGTCCTGTAATGTGTGTGAACTAACCTGAATGGTCTGTCCCTGGAAGGCGCCGTGGTGCTTAGGAGAGGTCGAGCCTTCTGGTCTTCACGTAACACCTCTTCAGTCGGCTGCGCTGCTTCTCTACCGGAGGAGAACCCCTGCTGGAGGTTTGACTTCTTGAAGGTGCACAGGATAGAGGCAGTGAGCTTTTACATCAATGGCACCACACCACCGGAGACCCTGAACGGTGCTGAGGTCCGTGTCGGCTTTTCTCCCGCGGCGACTAATGCAAGGTGAATCCATGTCAGGATTTCAACCAACAGGTGAATCCATGTCAGGATTTCAACCAATAGGTGAATCCGTGTCAGGATTTCAACCAATAGGTGAATCCGTGTCAGGATTTCAACCAATAGGTGAATCCGTGTCAGGATTTCAACCAATGGAACCCTCGCCGTCTCTATTTATTACTCAAATAAGATGTCTTATTTTCGGACGAGCGTAGGCCTAATTTTCCGTTCATCGTATTGAAACTTGTTATTATCCTACCTGTCAGGTGTGTGGTGGTGGAACTAGTCTCCCGACTTTACAGATCCGTCATCTGAAAAATGAAGTCATGTAATAACAACAAAATGTATTTTTTTGGGGTTAATACCGGGAATCAAAGAACTCTCCTCAATTCCTTTCTCTGTCCAGGTGTGCTGTGGTGGACATCGAACCCGGGTTCCTGCGCTACAAATATAAATGTGCCTATTTGGAGGGTCGATACGTCCATGTGATCATGCCGGGAACAGACAAGACCCTGTCCCTGTGCAGAATCGACATCTACGGCGTGGCTGTTGGTAGGCACGACATGCTCTCATCTCATTTGTGTAGGCGGTAGTGGAGACGTGAACAGAAAACCAGCAGATGGTAAATAATCCAAATGAGACAATTTTATGAAACGACAGGTAAAGGTGGAACAATGTATATAATATGACGATACAATATGCAACATCTACAACACTTAACCATCTTATCGACAAAGTAAATGAAATGTGAATATACCCAACCATCGATACCCAAACCAACTCAACAGCTAAACACAAGGGATGTGTGTTCTCTTTTTGGGTTTAGAACATCATCTGCGTAGCACAGCTGAGGTTGTACGTGCATAATGTACATGTTGATGGAAATAGAAGGGGATCCGAACAGACTCCTTGTGGGACACCCACCCACTTCACTCTCACCACAGGCAGAAGTAATTCACTCACAACGCACCTTCTGCTCCCCCCTCATTTGCCCTGGCCAGCGAACGTGGCTTTGAAGGGGGTGTCAGCAGTAATCCCGGGGGCAATGGGTCCAGTCAGCTGGTTAATCGACACAAGCCTGTCCCACTTCGTGCACACCCCCCAGTGGATGAGAGTGGACCTTCTGGTCCCCCACAACGTGACCGCCATCCAGATCTTTGTCCAGAAAGGCTGCTGCTCCACACTAGAAGTCAAAGTGGGGAACTCTCTGGAGGGCGTTACCAACATTACCAACCCCAGGTGAAGTCAAAGACCACGGCCTTATTCGACGAGCGGCCATCTTGGTTCTAAACGGTAGCTTGGTTCTAAACGGTAGCTTCTAAACCCTGCTCCCGTTTAGAACCAAGATGGCCGCTAGGTGAGTAAGGCCAATGTGATGTCATCATGCCATGTTTGCTGTATGACTGTTGTTGGCACCTTAATGCTCTCTCTCTCTCTCTCTCTCTCTCTCTCTCTCTCTCGCTCTCTCAGTTGTGGGTTGATGAATACTACTCTTGGGCCCATCATGAACTGTACTGGGATGATGGGCCGATACGTGACCTTGAACAGTTCTGACGGCCTGAGTGTGTCTGAAGTGGAGGTGTACAGCCGCAAGGAGCTTTCTCATCTGGCACTGCCGCAGAGACCGCCCACCAATGGTAATATGTACATCAAGAACAACCTTCCATCTTTGATTCTGCATATTTAGTGTTTTATTTCTCTGTATGTTAATCTATATAACTATATAATAGTTTCATACGGGCGCAGGCCACCAGAACAGATCCTCACAGAGCCTTTCACTCGCTGTAGCTGACAGTGCCGTTTCTCCCTGACTTGTTCTCCCGCCTTCTCCCAACAGACTACGGCGGCGGCGGCTCCCAGCGTAGCCGCGACTACGCGCTGGTCCTGACAGAGAGTCTGAACTGGACCCAAGCCAGGGAGTACTGCCGCCAGCGCTACACGGACCTGGCCACCATCGACACCGCGCAGGATATGACCCGGGTACAAGATCTGGTGGACCTCCGTAAAGACCTCAGGGACTTCTGGATCGGCCTGTATCAGGGGACGCCCACCTGGACCTGGGCTCTGTGGGACGGGGCTCGCTATGGCACTCAGACGTTCAGGAACTGGGAGGGTGACGAGCCCGCCGGCGAGCGCGGGAAGTACCTCTGTGCTGCCATGGCAACGACGGGCGAATGGAAAGGGGTGGAATGCCACGTGTCGAATTTCTTCGTCTGCTACGACGGTGAGACGTGCTCGCGTGCATCTTGAGTATTTAGCTAATTCCCGTGCTGTAACATCGTGAACAATTGTGTTTTCTTCTTTGGGAGAGAGGAACACGGCCAATCCTCTCGCGGCAACTAGACGGTTAAGGGTTTATTCCTCAGCTTCTCCTGGAAGGAGGCCTTGAGCAAGGCACCTGACCCCTAACCGCTCCTCCCATTTTGTCCAAAGTTTACCCCTCAGCCATCGGCGCCGCGTCTAACGAGCATCCCGTCAACGTTTTCTTCTGGCTGGGAAATCGTGATGCCATCGGACACGGTGCGTCCGATTGCTCCGTCCAAACAAAGAAATCGGCAAAGCTTCAATACGCTAGCGTCAATTCACGTATCGACGTTATGTACAAAGAAGCGGTTGGTGACGCTGTGGAGAACACATAATGGCAAGGTGGCGTGGTTGTGATGGCGAGCGGAGCCCCGGGGGAACAGTAAACTGGTACATGTCACTACTGAGGGTTAGGAGGCCTGCAGGCTGGGAACCCAGTACCTCGCTGGACGGGGAGTGGAAACACTCTAGCCGCTACTACACTCTCCTGCCCTGCTCCTACTAACCCCGGTCTCCACAGGCACTCCCGGCGTCCAGCAGAGCGTGGTCCTGGTGGCCACGGCCATGACCTTCCAGCAGGCTCGCGACTACTGCCGGGCCCTCCACACCGACCTGGTCCTCATCAGAGACGCCACGGACAACGGGGAGGTCCGGGCCGTGGTGCCGGAGGGGGCCCTGGTCTGGATCGGCCTGTATGCAGAGCCCTGGGCCTGGGCGGACGGGAGCGGATCCTCCTTCAGATACTGGCGGGAGACGCCCTCCTACTGGGCTCTGGAGGCCACCGGGCGGCAGCACTGCGTCTACTTCATGCAGGGGATGTGGAGCTGGAGACCCTGCGACGTCCGCGCTGCCTTTATCTGTTACTGTGAGTCATCGTCCAGGCCCCGCGTTGTGTTACTGGGATCATTGCTTCCCTTGCTTCATCCGTGTGTGTGTGTGTGTGTGTGTGTGTGAACAACCTTTCAGCCTTCAAGAAGAGGCACATCCTGAGGATGCAATTGCAGAGCGACCTGGACCTGACCGACCCTGTCATACAGCAGCTGGTTTTAGAGAAGGTGAGACTGGGGCGTCTACTGCACGAGGTATAACAGGATAGTATGGGGGGTGAATTCCCTTTTGATTCGCGTCGGTACTCAGGTAGGGACGCCCCAAACTAAACAATGTCGTCGTTGTTGGAATACTTGGGCAGTCGCAATTGCAAAAATTGGCGTTTCTTTTGTACATCTAAATACACCGTTGTCCATCTCAAAAACAGCCCTCACCGTTTCTCTGATCCGTTCTATCGTTGGTGGGTTCATTTGTTCTGACGTTGATCCCTAATCCTTAATCCTGTTGGGGGGGGGGTGTTTTTTAGATGGAGGCCCAGATGATATCGAAGAACATTAGTAATTTCAAAATTCGTTGGAGGAGGATGGAACGACCTGGTCCCATCGGCGAATGAGTCCATCACCACTGTGAAGTTCTGGGACGTTCTTCTGCCCACGTACTGTTGAATTTTAGGATTAGGATGTTTAGGATAGCAGGTCATGGTACGTTTCTCAGTAGTCTCAAAAGTCCATTTTTATCTGACTACAGCAGTTTGCCTCCAGAACGTTGCACCTGACCCCATACAGGACCTCTGACTGTCTGACCCAGAGCCAGAACCAATACCCAAGACTGGTGTTTTGATCCAGTCACACACCTTAGGTCTTTGGACACAGTGAATGATTTAACATGCAGTTCTGTATGTTCACCTATAGGGGCAGTCTAACTATAGCACACTGATTTCTCCAACAGAAAAGTGTGTTTCCTGTTCAGACCTCCCACTGGACCTCAGGAGGAGGTCTGAACCTCCACCCTGTGTTCCAGTTGGTCCACTTGGTGCCCTATATAGTTCACTATTTAGCATGTCACCATTTTGTCACTGAAATTTGAGTGTACAAATCTGGTTCCCTGTATAGTGCACGACTCATCCTACCCATAATGCACCGTAAAGAAGAAGCGTACAACTGATATATCCCATGATTCATAGCGGTTTTCATTGACATCGGATTCATCCAATAGAGATGGTCGGCACATACGGGTTATTTATGCAAATGAGGTGTCAAGGGGTGATCTCGTTTGTGCAAATCCGACCAATTGGAACGCAAATCCTGGACCGATGACATCAATGGTCCAATTATTTTTTTATGTTGCAGACCGCGATGTTCCTCCCAACGCACGTATAAAATCTCTTCTGTTAGAAAGTTTGGAAGGTATTGGGTTCGAGAAGATTACGTTTATATTAGAGGTGATTACGTTTAGCTAAGGGCTTTGTGTGTTTGAGGTTAACTTGAGGCTGACCCTTCGTTTCTTTTGGAACGTCATGTTTCACTCTGAATGCCAACATTAATGTATGTTTGACTTAAAATGTGACTTGCCAGCTCCACATCTTCATCATCTCTGTCACCCCATGGTCCCTCCTCCTCTTCTGTACTGAATTCTAAATATTTGATTGACAGTAGAGGTAGTCAATAGGAGGGGTTGTATATACTTATGCATCATCATAATAAACCATATTTGATACTTTTTTACGTTTCATTTAATTTACTTTTCAATTATAACAATTTTCACTGAACTTATTAAGGAAATGTAACTAACACGATGATGATACTACTACTACTAATACAAATAATTATAATTTATTTCTAAGTTACAAAGTGATGTTTCTTATCTCAGCCCCCCTGAAAACAATGTATTATCTAGTCATTTATTTTATTTACTAGGCTTCATCCAAACTGTTTATCATTCTTATTTTCATTAGCGTCGTGCACTACTCTGTTGAAATGACACCACGTAGCCTGTAACGATCCTATATTATATTATTTCATTTGAAGCTAGGACATCAATGAGACACTGTTTTGTCATCAACATGTTTCATAACCAGCAGAAACGTGTAGTGCTAGGCACTCCATCAAACCAAGCTGACAGCTATAGGCAATGCAAGGCCGGTAACCAAATGCACGTCGTCTGTATAGCAAAATTGACACCTGTTGTGTGTGAGTTTTGCATTTGAGCAGGAGTCAGTGAGTCACTGGACATCAGTGTGTAGTAGGACCGGTGAGGCTGGGGATTCAGAAGAGGGGTCATCTGTGAAACAGGTAGGATTTTGTTGGATCTCTTTAGATCCTGTTCTTGTCTAATTGCGATTTTTAGTGTCTACGGTTCTCCTCGCATCTGGAGCTCCGCCAGAGGAACCGAGGGCATCGATATAGCTGTCAGTGTCTTTAAACTGAATCTTAAAACAGTAGTTCAGCGTTCTTCTCACCAAGTAGTGTGTAATGTTCTTCGTTTAATTCTCTCGAATATATACCTCTGTGATTACGGTCCTTATTGTTATTTTAAACTAATGTCTTGTTCTTGCTGTGTGGTTTCCCCTGTTGAGCGCCGCTGTACTGCTGTTTTGCACGGAAAGCGGCCTTTAAATAAAGTTTGATTTGATATCTATCAGACCGATGTTTTGGATGCGAGTTGCTGTGAGCCCGCTTATTGGTGAGCATTACATCATTAACGAGCATTACATCATTAGCGTATATTTTATGTACAATGTTAACATTAACATAACATATAGTATCCTATCCAAAGTGCAGTATATACTATACACAGTGCAGTAAATTGTATTAACATACTGTATATCTTTTTTATTTAAAGGGGTTTTCATGCTTTCAAGAATCACTGCTGCATTAAGTAAGTGTGGCTGCAGAGCACGCCAGCGTACCGTGGACTCCAGTTCATATTGTTCTCCTTCATATTCCTGCCATTCAATTGTAATTCAGAAAAGAGCATCGATGAAAGCAACGTTTGGTCCTCTAAACAGGAAGTTTGACGTGTTCCACTCCCGCAGCTTCCCCAGAGTACCACTACTACAACCAGACCCTGAGCTGGTACCACGCTCGCCGCTTCTGTCGGGTCAAGCACGGCGACCTGGCCACCGCGACGACCACGGAGGAGGCGGCGGTTGTGGCCCGGACCGCCGGCCAGAGCCATGCCTGGATCGGCCTCCGACTCGACGGACCCTCCAAGTGGGTGTGGTCGGACGGAGGCGGCGCCCCCGTCGGGACGTTTTGGCAGGAGGCGGAGCCCAACTTTAAGAATGGCAAGGAGACCTGCGTAGAAACCAACGAGGAGGGCTGGAACGATGCCGCCTGTGACCTGCCACGGCCCTTCGTGTGCCAAAGGGGTGAGTCGAAGGCATCCTTCCGTGTGTTTCAGCCTCACGAAGTTTCCCGTGCAAAATGTAAATACTTTTCTTTGTTTAAATATGCATAAAAAACACCAAACATTCCTCAATATAAATGAATGGTGGTGGAGTGATGATAACGCTCTGTGATGGATTCCCGTACCGTTGGTCAGAAACCAGCCGTCTAAAATCTAAACTGTCATACGGAGGCAGGCACAGTCAACCACAACATTTACATTTAGCCGACGCTTTTATCCAAAGCGACTTACAAGTACTTAACTATTTCAGGGACATTCCCCCTGGAGCAACTCAGGGTTAAGTATCTTGCTCAGGGGTACAATGGTGGCAGACCCGGGGATCGAACCCATGACTCTCCGGTGCTCTGTCTGGAAGCACTGTTCCTTACCCACTAGACTACCATCACCCTACACCACACGACACACAGGCTCACAGAGAAGGTCACTCATTAATGTCTTATGTCTTCACTTTAACGGGTGTGGCGTTTCCGTCTCCAGCAAAGTCGCCGTTCTATTTCTCCGACTCCACACCGCGGACCTGGAGGGAGGCCCAGCAGCGGTGCAGAAGCCTGGGTATGGACCTGCCCACTGTCAACAGCTGGTCCCAGAACCAGAAAATCCTCAACGGTGCGGCCGGGAAACCAGCCTGGATCGGCCTGTTCCTGGACCTGTGGGTGTGGTCCGACGGGAGCCCGTCCTCCCTCAGGCACTGGCTGGCGGGCAGGCCTGCCGACGCCCGTGCGTCCGTCTGTGCGGTTGTCAGCGCCAGGGACCGGGGCAGGTGGGACGAGGAGCTGTGCAACGCCAAGATGCCCTTCGTCTGCCAAGGCGGTGAGTCTTACCCTTCTGAACCCGTACCATGGGTCAGAAGTGACTGGGTTGACTGGGTATGGGTTGCGGGGCTTTTCTAAGTGGCTTGTGATGTCACTATAGGGTCGATTTTGTAATGGCTTGTGACGGACGGCCAATCAACATCCACACCTGGTGGCAAAATATTGGCCCTTTAAAAAAAAGGAGTGAGTCGTTGAATGTATTGTATTCTGTATTCATTACCGGTGCGTCCTCGCCGCAGGTCTGAAATCGCGGGCGACGCTGATCAAGTTGAAGATGGACTCCGACGGAGATTTGGAGGGCTCAGCCTCCAGCGCTCACCTCCTGCAGCAGGTCAGAGAGCCACACATACTTTACCTGCTTAGCTTCCGAGATCAGGCGAGATCCAGCGTATCCAGGATCCAGAATGTGTCTGCAACATTTAACTTCCAAATAGGGCACTAAGTGGAGCGCTGCTGCGCTGTGGCAATGCCAATGTGGCATTTTAATCATGATTTGAGCCTGGACGCATCCTTAGTTACTCACACCGTGTACCTATATGTACCGTATCTATGTACTATCAGACTAGCCAGCCAATGCAATAACCTTTGTTTGTTTGTGTGTTCAGCTGGAGGTGCAGCTGAGAAGTCAGGGAATATCAGATTTCACACTGAGCTGGAGGACTGGTATCTATCGGCAAGCCGAGATCAGAACAACTCTGCAGGTGACTCCGTGTTAGTAACTGATGCTCGCTGTAATATTGGTCTGTTCTCACGCTTTTGCACAACTGAAATTCTGAAGTTCTGATGATTACCGCAAATTATATTTGTTTGTTCTGACGATTATCGCAAATAAAATAACAAATGACACTGTCTATCAGTGATGTGAATACACATTCAACTGCTTTCTGGGCTGCAGTTGCATGTTGAGAATGAGCTGTGTCTGATATTCAATGATACTCAAGCATGACTTGTCAAATGCCTTGTGACAATTTCTGAAAAGTTGCATATAGTTTATATGTGTATGCCAAATGTTATTTGTAGAAGACCAGACGTACCTGTAACTCCTCTCCTCTTTTCCTTGCAGAATGTTGACTGACTGAAGCAACAGACCTCCTACCTACACACACACACACACACACACACACACATGCATACACATGCATACGCACGTGTGCACATACATACACATTATTTGCATGTGTGTGGAGAAGAAATGCTTTCCATAAGAGCATCCATAAGGACTGTTTGTCATTATGCCCCCTCCCCCGTGTGTGCTTGTGTTTTTATTGTGTCCTTAGTTTTCACGTTATGTCAAAGTTAGTTGTTTGCATCCTGTGTGAATCAATTTGTAACTAATCTATTTGATGTTTAATTAATTCCATAATTTTTAATGTGATTACCCGTCTGCAATGTAAACATAGGCAATAATAAAATACCCACATCTTTATTTACAATTAACTTCAGAACATTGAGCTTCATAAGTCACTGCTGGTCGGATTGTGCAATATTGGTGAGTTTACAGCGATTAAATACATGCAGAGAGGACCCTGGGCTTAGACAGAGCGTTTTGTCCCCTATCCCAGAATGATAATGGGTTCAGTCAGACCTTTCTCCTAAAACCAAGTGTGGAGATAGGTCTGGCTCTGCGACACTAGTTAAAGTGTAACTGAGTACATGGATGGGTACTTGTACTTAGGTGCGCTCATGACATGTCATATGTGTAATTGTCCTTAAACCTCAGCAGTTGTGGACTTCAGCATGTGTTGAACAATGTGTAATTGTTCAGTTCTGTCATTTCATTGGTCGTCGTTTTTCCTTTGCGGATTGTTGTGCCGCATTCAAGTCATGTGGGACGAAACAGTGCTGGCCATCTTTTACAACTTGCGTGTTGAGACTGGCCACCGATTTAATGGGACTGCTTTTGTTTTTCTACTGGTATATTTGTATACAACATACATTACACCAAAAAATACTGATTCACTTGGAGATGGACTCGAGGATAGGAAGCGAACTATCGCAGATTGATATCTGGACCGGTCGCTTAAATGTTCGATTGTTTTTGTGTGGGGTGCTCCTATTACGTGCTCTATTTCAGTTAAACTTCCCCAAACCGCTTTATTTGTCAATTTATTGGCATTCTTTTCCTATATGGCGATATAAATCATGGCGGTATTAGGACGCGAACGCACCACAGATCACCATAGCAACACAGCTGCTGGAGGCGCGTCGAGATGACGTCAGACTCTCTACCGGGGCTGTTGTCAGTTACCGAACACACCAGAGATACAAACAAAAACACACCAGAGATACAAACAAAAACACACCAGAGATACAAACAAAAACACACCAGAGATACAAACAAGAGAACACCAGAGGAGCACCAGAGGAGCACCAGAGAACACCAGAGGAGCACCAGAGAACACCAGAGGTAACTGGTCGACTGAAGCAGCCCCCAGGGACCACACGACAACAACAACAACAACAACAAGGTAAGTTGGTAATTTAGTGTTTGAACACATAATAATATTTCAGTATTTCAGAGGTATTTTGTCAACAGTACACAAGGCTCCACGTCAATATATATACTATACTATAGTACTATACTCTTACTATAGTAGATACTCTACAGTAATATAAATAATTACTATAGTAGATACTCTACAGTTAATATACTATAGTACTATACTCTTACTATAGTAGATACTCTACAGTTACTATACTATAGTACTATACTCTTACTATAGTAGATACTCTACAGTTACTATACTATAGTACTATACTCTTACTATAGTAGATACTCTACAGTAATATAAATAATTACTATAGTAGATACTCTACAGTTAATATACTATAGTACTATACTCTTACTATAGTAGATACTCTACAGTTACTATACTATAGTACTATACTCTTACTATAGTAGATACTCTACAGTAATACTAATAATTACTGTAGTAGATACTCTACAGTTACTATACTATAGTACTATACTCTTACTATAGTACATACTCTACAGTAATACTAACACTACTAACTACTAACACCCATAGGCATGTAGCTGTTCTCTTCTCACACCGCTTCTCTCTCTCTCTCTCCTCTGTTTCTCCCTCCCCCTCTCTCTCTCTCTCTCTCTCTCTCTCTCTCTATCTCTCCATCTATCTCCCTCTCTCTCTCTTACTCTCTCCCTCTCTCTCTCTCCTCTATTCTCCCTCCCCCTCTCTCTCTCTCTCTCTCTCTCTCTCTCTCAGCATCTTAACCACCACCGCCCATTCTCTTCCATCATAGTATACATTCCCCTTCTCTGTCTCCAAGATGGCGTGTGTCCACCCGGAGCTGTCCAGCAGCGTGCTGAGGGAGGAGCTGACGTGTTCCGTGTGTCTGGACGTGTACCGAGACCCCCGCCTGCTCCCCTGCGGACACAACTTCTGCCTGGGCTGCCTGCGGCGGCTCCAGCGCCAGGCCTCGTCGCGGCGCGGCCACTTCCACTGCCCCGAGTGCCGGGAGAGCCACCGCTGCTCCACCAAGTTCCAGAAGAACTTCAAGCTGGCCAACATCGCCGAGGACTACCGCCGGGCGACGTCGGGAGAGCCGTCGCTCGGCTCCCCCTCCTCCTCCTCCTCGGGGGCGCTGCCTTGCGCGCCTCCTCGTCTCTCTGTCCCGTGCGACTACTGTCCGCCACCGGGCGCGCCGCAGGCAGCTGGCGACACAGAGTCACTCGTCGTCGACGGAGGACAAGGAGGAGAAGGAGGGGCCTCTGGTCCCGGCGAGGCGACGGGCGACTCCGCGGGCGACTCTGCGGGCGACTCCGCGGGCGCGGGTGTTGCCGCGGCGACCCCCGCCATCAAGACGTGTCTGAAGTGCGAGGTGTCGATGTGCGGCGAGCACGTCAGGCCCCACCTGGAGCTGCCGGCGTTCAGGGAGCACCCGCTGACCGACCCCCTGGACGACCTCCGCAGCCGCAAGTGTCCGAGCCATGACGAGATCTACAGGTACCAGACCCCCACCCGTAACACCACCCGTAACACCACCCATAACAACATCAACCATCACAGGGCCACAGCTTATATGGGTGGACAGTCATCATTTGTGATGTCACAAATGGATAGATTTTCAAAGGAATAGCGGCCGTTCTCACAGACAGTGTGTTGTGACTGTGTGTTGTGACTGTGTGTTGAGACTGTGTGTTGTGACTGTGTGTTGTAACCGTAGGTACTACTGCCTTGACGACAAGGTGTGTGTGTGCAATGCCTGTACCATTGAGGGGGGTCATGCCGGACACACCATCAAGACCCTGAGGAACACCGCCAGAGACATGAAGGTAGATTGACTGACTGACTGACTGTGATTGATTGATTTGATGATAGACTCCTCCACACACATGCAGCGAGGATGGTAGTGGTGACAGCGTTGCCGTGGCGATCCCTCTAGTCAGCCTCCGCGTCTTGCATTTGACTTTTTTTTACTAATCAAAATAACCAAAACTGATATACAAATATATGTATATATATTTATATATTTATATATTTGACTGGCTACACCTTATACTTGTGTGGTGTACACAATTTGTTGTGATTCATCTGGAATCCATGTGAATGGCTCATGGCTCGCACATATTGTCAGTGGTGTGCGTGCGTGTGTGTGTGCGTGCGTGCGTGCGTGCGTGCGTGCGTGCGTGCGTGCGTGCGTGTGTGTGTGTGTGTGTGCGTGCGTGCGCGTGTGTGTGAGAGAGAGGTTAATAAAGGACATATTTCCTTGCCTATGAACTGGAGGCTCTGCTATTAGTTTTGTAATAGTGGAGTACTTGAAGGTATGTGACAGTATTTCCGTGTGAACGTGGTATCTCCAGGACTCTCTGGACAAGCAGCTGTACCGGCTGGAGAGGAGGTACACCACCACCGAGAAGATGGTCCATGAGCAGAGGGAGAAGGAGCGGCAGAACCGGGTAAGAGCTCACGGGGACCATCTGGAATCGTCCCTGCACTCCCCCCAGTGTGTTACAGGGCCCTGGAGTGATGTCACACATGGGTGGACACTCCCACGCGTGATGTCACAAGCACATAGATTTCAGAACCACACCCCCTGGGCCCTTTAATGTATTTAAGATGAAGTTTCACCACGTTCACACATTCCCTCTTCTACTCTCCATCTATGCATCCATCCATCTCACCACCATCCATCCATCTCACCACCATTCATTCATCTCACCACCATCCACCCATCCATCCACCACCCATCCCTCCATGCAGAAGTTCTCAGAGGACTCTGAGCAGTGGCTCGGCACGCTGGGGGAGGAGCTGAAGGCCATGATGGACGGCTTCATCTCCCAGCTGCAGGGCTCTGCTCGGGGCCACAGCGCCGCCAGCGACTGGGCCATCCAGAAGAATCTGCACCGTGTGTACCGGGACCAGGCCCGGCTGCAGGAGGTCCGCTGTGGCATGGAGACACTGCTGCTGGAGAACGACCCCTTCCGCTTCATCCAGGCAAGACGGACTCACCCTGCTTCCACACATGCATCGTTTTAACACAACCAACATCTGCTTGTAGTGCCGATGTCCCAGTGACTAATTAGCAGTAGTTTGCTCATCAAAAATGTACCATCAAACATCTGCAGCTTATAAGTTTATTAAGTCAATTCAGTTAACAAGCGTCTTGCACTAAATACAGTTGTACATCCAACAACTGGGTTGCCTAAATGTAGCTTTGTACTTCTATAATATTATAATATTATATAATATCTATAAATTACTATTAGACATTATATTTGACCATATTTTACTTTTTCTTTTCTTAGGCATACAAAACTACAAGGAAGCAGTAAGTACGTCACTGACCTTCATTTTCTGGCTGGTTTAGCATGACTCAGGATTAGCATGATTCAGGGTTATCTTAATTCAGGATTAGCTTGATTCAGGGTTAGCATGATTCAGGGTTATCTTAATTCAGGATTAGCATGATCCAGGGTTTGCTTGATTTAGGGTTAGCATTATTCAGGGTTATCTTAATTCAGGATTAGCTTGATCCAGGGTTAGCTTGATTCAGGGTTAGCCTGATTCAGGGTTAGCTTGATTCAGGGTTAGCCTGATTCAGGATTTGCTTGATTCGGGGTTAGATGATGAGCATTTGCATGATTCTGGGTTTTCTAGGTTAGCATGACTTGGGATTAGCCTAGTTTGCAATGCTAACTATTGGTTAGCGTTGATGAGGTGTGTGTTGTTCCCTGGGATCTTTTCTGAAGTGGTCCGTGTGTTGTAGGTGTCGTCGTCAGCTGAGGAAGAGTATTTTTTCCCCCGAGTATGTGGACATGGAGACGGACGCCCTCGGAGACGCCATGAACCAGGAAATGATTCAGCTGCAGGTGCAACTCCAGTCGCTCATCATTGTCGCTGTCGACCATATCAGTAAGCACAGCGGGTTGAACCAGTTGAAAGAGTTGTGTAACACAGGCTACGACCTTTGACCTCGACCGTGTCTTCTGCAGGGCATCTTCCGGAAGCAGGCGAGGAAGGAGAGCAGGAGGGGATTGAGGAGGAGGAGGAGGTGACAGAGGAGGAAGACGACGACGACGAAGATGGCGACAGCAGCGAGGAGGTGAGAAGCGAGGGTGAGGAGGAGGAGACGGAGGAGGAGGGGGAGGAGGAGGAGGAGGAGGAGGACCAGAGCGACTCGGCTGACGACCTTTACAGCCCAGAGGAGGAGGACTACGAGGAGGAGGACGGTGAAGAGGAGGAGGAGGTCTGAGGAGAGATGGGGCGATAGTTAACTCATGTAGTCTGTTAGCATATCGTCTACTAGCGCTCACGCAGCTGTGTGCAGTTGGATCGTTCTTGGAATGCTGCGATGGAATCTCCATTCCTCCGCTGCCAGATCAATATAAATATATATATATATAAATATCAATATTTGAATGTGTTTTTTATTATTTATTTTTTGTACCACCCCACTAACCCACTAACAGTGCAACTTAAGCACTAGACCGTACATGGAATGGACATATTCATCAGATGTGCGTTTGGCCATGCGTAGGTAATTGAAAACGCATAATTAGCCTGGCCTGAATGTTTATGTGCTGCGTTTTCAGAAATCACACAGGCTGCCATTATTTCTTTCTCTTTCCCCTTCAAAGTTATTTATTTAATCGGTTCCTATGCAGTTACTATGTAAAAGAAAAAGTGAGGTGAGATTTTTGCACTTTAATACAGACGCTTCTTTGTTACAATACTCTATTACTGTATTAGGTAATGTATTGAACCAATTCCCAAATAAATGTGGTTTGAATTTAGATTTTGATTGATTTTCTCTTTGATTGTACTCTCAACCACAAAGCGGAACCATAGGCTGCGGCCAGCGGAACACACGGACGGACTTCACGACGGACGCGCCAGAGCTTGTTGCTCTTCGGCGGTGCGCGCGTGTCGATTGATTGACTTTAATTTAATTTAATTGAATAAAACAGAAAGTGACCTTCAGTGATAAATAGTTGTCGTAGCGACAGGGACACGCTGTGTGTGAAGCCATGAGCCCGCTCATTCAGAAGGTAAGCTTGGTTTGTTAGAGGTCAACATACAGCCAGCAGCTTGTTTATTATTATTATTATTATTATTATTAATAAATATGAATATACCAGGTATACCAGGTACAACGGGATGAATATACCAGGTATACCAGGTACAACGGGATGAATATACCAGGTACAACGGGATTAAGGCGTTTATGTGAAGACGTATACAATACAATAACAACCTTGTCTATCAGTGGTTCTCAACTGGACCCACATGTCATCAGTCATTAAGTCACGACCCGAAAATACAAAAATGTATTTACCAATATATTGCAGTAATGATGTCTTCATGTACTGTTAAAACATGGAGCGAACAGAAAGCTCCAACAACCGGGACTAAACTCAATGAAATAGTAAGCCAGTGAAACATGAATTAACATTGAAGACATTAGTTAATTCATGGGCTTCTTTCTAAAGATTAAGGTTTGGCATATGCTCTGCGACCCACTCAAAATGCACGACCCACCAGTTGAGAATCAGTGGTCTAGATGCATTCTCTATGTAGCTCTGATCCCCTGGGTGCCTCTTATTTACTTCCAGTTGCAGGTGGCCCTCGCCCAACACTCCTTTGTGATGAATCAAGCGTCAGCTTTGTTACAACGGTAAGGCGTTTCTCTACCACTTAATTTCTATGGTTTGATTTAACGTGTTTGAAACGCCTATCACGGTATTAATAGTGTACGTTTAGTGGTAAAAGGCCCCACTGGCGCGTTGCTCTGACCACGTGTCCCAGAAAGATTTCTCTAAGACTGTCTGAAAGTGTTTTCTCTGCTCTTTGTTTTAAGGGTCACATCATCTTTACCGATTCCTCTTTGTAGTAAGTATATAAAGGAGGGAAGGTAGGCTGCTGCGTTGGTTGGGAGGGTGTTTGCTAATGCGTGCATCTTTTCCATTCTGCAGGACTTGCTCCTACGAATGAAAGGCAGTACCGATCGATGCCCACGCATGGCATTGGCAGGTGGAGACATCTGTTGCCCAAAGAAGGGGTCAGTTGTTTGTTTAGGATTATTACACAACTGTGTTACATGAAGCCTTTTCTGTGTTGCTGTTGTTTTGTGCTGTGTAAGGACACTTGTGTGTGCATCTTTTTCAGTTACTTTACTTTTGAAACTATACGCATCCTACACATCCGTTGTGTTTCAAGTGTCTCTAAATAACTGCTGTGAAAAACTTCAAAAATAAAAGATTTAAAACAGAAAAAATCTGATTAAGTGACCAAACGGTCACTTCAAAATGTTACCTGTGATTCAGATTTTCTCTTTAATCTTAAACTCTATCTCTTCTGTTTCCCGTGCTGAGCACTTGTTGTACAGAAAGTGCCATATCAATAAAGTTTGACTGATTTTGTTTTAGCCCAAGAAGAAGAAGAAGGACAAACTTGTGAAACTAATGAAGCCGATCCAAGCCGCCACGGACACAGAGTACGGCTCTCTGAACGTCAGAGTGACGGGCTACGACATGACGCTAGTGGAGCACTACTCCCAGTACATCCACAACCTCTGTAACCGCCTCGGTGTCAGAGTGGCCGAGAGGTTCGTACGAAGACACGCCGCTGGACGCTCGCCGCTCATGTCCGCACGAGCGTCTACGGACGAGTTCCAAGCGTCTGGTCATCCTAATCTCAGTTCCCCGTTGGCTGAATTTGGTGTCTGTGGTGATGCCATGTTTATGGCATGGCTAGTGAGGTTTTTATTTAGGTCTTTGGTTGCTCTGTGATGCCGTTATATCTGTGAATCCTTGTGTTGGTCATTATGAACCTGCTGCTCCCTAGTAGTTTTGCATTTTCACCAGTTGTTGGCAAACAAGAGACCTTCTGGGAAGTCGTCATTCGCAGGGCCCCTATTTTACCACCAGGTATGATGTTGATTGGGCCTTACGCGGCATTTCAAACCCGGCCCTATGATGACATCATGCATCTGTGATGTCTCAATAGGGTCGATTTTGGAATGGATTCTAGTGGCCAATCACACAACACGCCAGGTGCTAAAATGGAGGCCCTTTTGAAAACTCAAACCGTTAGCCGTAGCTCTTTCAACGTCGTTGGCGACACAAAATGTGAACATTGACTTTTCGTTTTCCACGGACAGCTACGTGTTACCAACCCAAACCACAGAGGTCATGCTGATACAGGAGCACGGTACCAAGATGTTCGTTGATGCCCTCCTCAAGACGCACGAGAGGGTCCTCCAGGTGTTCCTCGCTATTTAGTCGACACCTTACAGGCATTACAAGAAGATCACTAAATGGCTTCTATTTCAGCAGAGCGTTGAACGAGGGCGGTGACCGCGTCTTCTTCTTCCTGTTTCAGATCAGCAGCATGGACGCCACGTTGTGCCCCACCTTCATGGATGTTGTTCTCCAGAACCAACCGGAAGGCGTTGAGCTTTTAGTGAAGGAGGTGAGTGAGTACCTGACCCCCTCGTCTCTGAGTGTGCACGAGTGGGGAAAGGAGACGGTAAGAAACAGACTCTCTCTGGCGTCTCTCTGTAACCGCTGTGCCCACCTTTCCCTTCAGCACACGGAGGGGGATTTCATGGACCGCTTCAAGGCCCGTCCTCAACTGGAGGGTCTAATTGCGCAGGTGAACAAGCGGGACTGATCGTCTTCCGGAACATTCTACATCTCCCGGAACGAAAACCCGGTCTTCCCTCGTTCCCCTTTGCTCCTTCACCCGATGTTGTTGTGCAGACAGTGGCGATGTACTGAGTGAATAAAAACTGTCCCCTGTACTTGTCTGTGGTGTCGGCTCCCAGGTTTTTTCAGTGACTGAAGTGTGCGTGTTTTCTGCTTATCGTCCTGCTTCGTACCTTGTTGTTACATTACTGTTGGTAGGGCGGGGTGGCCCAGCTAGCGCTTGGAGCCAAGATGGCCACCAGGTGAATAAGGCACTGACTTTTCCCGTTTGGACAACGTGTGCGGGTTCTCGCGGGTCTGTAGTCGTCTGGCCG
>OOFB01034825.1:0-23336 GCA_900323305.1 Trachyrincus murrayi | reverse complement strand
AGCTGCAATTGGCCTTAATTGGCCGCAGCCGGTGCTGGACACAGGTAGAACCAGACCAGTCCAGTTGGGAGAACTCTCAGCGAATCGACCAATACATTTTTGTTATGCAAATAGCACCTCAACTCTCGTCTCTGATTGGCTCTTATGTATTCCTACCTATTGAGAGCTCCCACTGAGAGTTCTCCCAATGCATTGCCTATGTGAAAACATGTAGGTGTTCAAAGCTAAATCTTACAAAAACTATAAATGGCATTGCTTAGATATTTACATGTGAGTGAAAGCAGAAACTGCTGAACATTTTGATATATAATATCTCCATGTAGCTTTAAAACTGTAGGAGTAGCGGCAAGTTAGAAAAGTACTATGAAATTTCAAATTTCCAACTGCTGCTAGAGTGAGAACTGAACATTCTACAATGTATTTCAATGACAAAAAAACTATGAATAAAACTATGAATATTTCCAAAACTATAAAAACTATTAAAACTATTTAAAAAAAACACCCCAAAAACTACAAAAGAATATGAACATTTTGATGTAAGTATGAAGTTTCTAGCACAAAAGATGACAAACTAGTTACACTTTAAAGAACCAAAAAAGTGGGGGGAATAATAATAAAGAAATAGAAAAGTGAGAATAACAGTAGTGTGCTAGCTTTTGCTAAGCTAGCCCACTAACTAGGCAGTAATTGAAAGATAGTTCCGCCGCTCTCTATCTATCTAGCGGTGACAGCCAGGACCCCCGTCATGGTCGCAAATTGTAGACGGGTCCTGATGTACCCCTACTGTCCACAAGCACATGCACAAATTAATTGTCACATAAAAAGCAACCAAATATCTCGGAGTGACGTAACTAGCACTCGGACAGTGATTAAAAAAAACAAAAAACGAGTCACGTTGATTACTTAAATAATTTTGTAATTAAAACTAAACTGCGTTAATTGCGGTTTGGCGTCAAAAGGCACCTTAGAATATGTGTCTTTTCCCTAGCCAGCGGAACCTAGTTTATGCTAAAAACAAAAAATTTACGGCAGCTCAGCTGACGGCACGTAACGTCGTTATGGCAACAACTGCGCTAGGGTTTGGAGTAAAAGCAGGCTAAAATAATCTTATGTTTAAATTAGTAAATTACTGAAGTGCACTTTAAGGAGATTAATCTTCATCTGGGTTTGTGTAAAAGCTACTTTACATAGAACTCATAAACTCATAAGCAACCTAAACTGTGCTTGCTTACATTCTAAACATGAATTTACCTCATAACAGCGTCCAAGAACCAATCATTGAGGGGGTTGTTAAGAATATTGTGTTCCTATAATATGTTCATGTATAAAATACAGGAAATATGCGTGCATGTCACAGATAATTGCAAGCGCATATATGCATAT
Organism: Trachyrincus murrayi; assembly: GCA_900323305.1. Taxonomy (NCBI): domain Eukaryota; kingdom Metazoa; phylum Chordata; class Actinopteri; order Gadiformes; family Macrouridae; genus Trachyrincus; species Trachyrincus murrayi. The sequence goes on along the minus strand of OOFB01034825.1, from coordinate 21,953 downwards.
ATTCGAGTGAACTGGGGGGCTGGGGGATTCCGAACAAAAATGTAGCTCATTGTTCCACATGTTTGAAATACGTGGTTTGTAATAAAATATATCATTTAGGTTATTTCATAATCAGAAAATGACCAACCAAGCCAGTAGCTGATCCAATGGGTTGCTAGCCTCGGCATGCTAGTTACCAGCCAAGCCAGTAGCCGATCCAGTGGGTTGCTAGCCTCGCCGTGCTAGTTTTACCAGCCTCGGAAGCTAATGACCACCCAAGCCAGTAGCTGATCCAGTGGGTTGCTAGCCTCGACGTGCTAGTTACCAGCCTCCGAAGCTAATGATCAGCCAAGGGATAAACCCCAGGCGTGCGAAAAACCACTTGCAGGAAAAACGATGCAAAAAAAGAAGCGAGGCCCCACCCGCACAAGATAAAAAAGATGCAAGATTAAATGCCCGCCCACGAAGGTGATGGCGCACAAAGGTGATGGCGAAGGTGATGACGAAGCCTGCAGTCCGCAGAAGGAAATCAGTCATGATAGCACTAATCTGAAATATAACCGTCTCCCATCTTTATATAGGCCTATTATATACAATAGGCCTATATTAAGTAGGCATATACCAAATATATTAAATGTCTCTCAAACGAATATGTCTCTCAAAGTGTACAATATATAGGCCTAACACTAAATACAATAACTGCGTTATTGTGTCTGAGACACATCACCATGCACACAGAGTATGGAGTTCCCAACAGCTTGATTTGTAGTTATTCGTTCGTTCCTATATAGGCCTAATTACAAAAGGTTAATGAAGGTTTAGATAGAAGCGCACCGCAGTGATTTTAGTTTGACGTTATTCATTTGCAAAACAAAATAACTTGTTGAAAAAGGACAGTGAAGGACACTGAATTCTTAATCGTGGATATAATTGTGTGTCTGTCTGAAACAAACCAAATATATTAAATGTCTCAAACAAACAAACCGCAGAACCACCGTCCAAACCCAGCTTTGCCAGATAGAAGTGCTTAGCTCAGGGGTGTCAAACTCAAGGCCCGCGGGCCACATCCGGCGTTGGGCGGGTAGATGAAATTTGTTATGTTATATTAAGGTTATGATTTGGTCTGGTTTTTCTTGAATTGGGCAGATTTTAAGCTGTGATTGGGCTGGCTGGAAACTGAACCTGATCTGGCAACCCTGCCCGGCAGGGAATGACTCTGTGGGCGCTGTCGGGAACACAGCGGTGGAGACATGGTTTGTCCATGTTTGGCAACACGGTAAGTGACTCAAGTTTCCTTGCTGCATCTTGAGTCTCCCACAGGCGCAGCTTGGCTTGGAAAGCTCTCACTCAGGGCCGCCCCTCCCTAAACGCAGAACACGCGCTGTGCATTTAGCATTTTACCGTAAATAACTGGGTGTTCTGTCTGTATTTATATATCATGTATATTTTATACAATATATTAAGTATAGCCTACCAAATAAAGGCCTATTAAATGTCTCTGAAACGAATGTCTCTCAAATTGTACAATATATAGGCCTAACACTAAATACAATAACAGTGCGTTCTTGTGTCTGAGACGCATCGCCATGTAACTATATAGGCATATGCCTAATTAAAAAGGTTAATGAAGGTTTAGATAGAAGCACACCGCGCTTTGTCTGAAACAAACCAAAGATATGAAATGTCTCTTAAACGAATGAATCTAATTTTATGATAGGCTATAATATCAAACTAAATACAATACAAGTGTGTGTTCTTGTGTCTGACATACATCGGCGTATGCGCAGAGTGGAGTTCTCAACTGCTTGATTCGTTATTAGCCTATTTGTTCGTTCATATAATTATACCAGTGTTGACATGTCCCTGAAACGAATATGTCTGTAAAATTTTACAATATAACCTATAAAACTAACTAATTGTGTGTGTTCTTGTGTCGGACACACGTCGCTATACGCAGTAGAGTTCTGCGTAATGTGTTATTATTCGTTCCTTCATATAATTATAGATGTCACGTATTGATGATGTAATCAGTGGGAGTCAGTGCCGAGCATGTGTGTAGAGAGAGCACGTATATATATGTGAAGAGCACTCAATAAAGTTATGTTCAGAAACAGAGGATTTGATTTGTAATTTATATACACTCAATATCAAACAATGGCGATGAGGATGATAATTTCCAACTAGTTAGATCTGCAGTTTAGTTAGGTCGTCGAGAAAAATGGACAAGTCTGCATCGTTGTCGAAGTTTGATTGTTACAACGAGCCTGCCATGCTAGGACCGAGATGGACGAGATGGCTAAAGGCATTTGAGCTATTCGCAGATGGAAAGGGCTTGATTCTGTCCGAGGACGTGGAAGACTCTGAGACAAAGACGACGGGCTTTACTTCTACACCACGCGGGTACAGATGTACAAGGATGTTTTTTCAATTTTGCCCGAAACCGGAGGTCCAGCGGATTACGATGCGGCAGTGGATGCGCTGAATGATTACATGTACCGCAAGTGAACACTGCGTTCGCGTGCCAAGTTTTCTACCAGACGACACAGAAACCAGGGGAAACGGTGCAGCAGTTTGTAACCAGATTAACTAAAATTAACTGTTGCTGTTATAAAAATATAACAGAAACACCCAAAAATGGACACAACATGAGTTGTGTCCATGAAATTAGTTGAATCAGAGAACCAAGACAGAGACTATGCATTTTGGATTGAAGATGATTCAAACACGGAGAGGGTTACATTTGATGTGGGAGGGGTAAACCTATTCATGCTAATTGACTCAGGCGCATCAAGTAACATAGTGGATGAAGACACGTGGGAAATGCTTAAAGAGAAAAAGATCAAATGTGTCTCCTCCAAGGCAGTTAACAAACCCCTGTATCCCTACTCCTCCAAGGGATAGGAAAATGTAACACGGAGGCAGAGTTCACAGTAATAGAAGGCCGTGGAGAGCCACTGCTTAGTAAGAAAACCACTATTGAACTAGGCGTGCTGAAAGTGGGTGCAAACATATCCACAGTGACTGACCTCAAATCAGAGATACAGAGGCAGTACCCCAAGCTGTTTCAAGGGGTTGGTAAACTGAACACCAAGCAACTCAGTCTACATATCGATGACAGTGTAACACCCGTGGCACAACCTCTGAGACTTGAGCCATTCCACCTAAGGGGGGCGGTGGAGAAGAAGATTAATCAACTGCTAGAAATGGATATCATAGAAAGAGTGGATGGACCCACACCGTGGGTGAACCCTGTCATAGTTGCCCCAAAAGCAGCAGAGGATGACATCAGGATGTGTCTCGATATGAGGAGAGCAAATGCAGCCATCATCAGAGGGAGATATCCGAATCCCACAGTGGATGAGCTATTACAAGGGATGAATGGATCAGCCATTTTCAGTAAAAGTGGGGCTACCACCAACTAGAGCTCACACAGAGTCCAGAGGTATTACCACGTTTGCAGTACACACTGGCACCTTCAGGTACAAGAGATTCATATTCTGTGTTTCATCAGCTAGTGAGCAGTACCAGCACGAGATTGCGACAGCATTGGCCGGAGTTGAGGGGGTGGAGAATATCTCAGATGACATCATCGTTCATGCCTCAGACCAGGAGACCCACGACCAAAGACTCCATGCAGTTCTAAAGAGACTAGAGAGCTGTGGGCTGACTAAACGCAGATAAGTGCCAGTTCAATATGGACAAGCTAGTATTCATGGGCATACTGCTCTCACAGAAAGGCATTGGTCCCACCGGTCCCACACTACATTCGTCAAAAAATACTACGCAAAAGACCCTGCTCCACAATCAACCAACAAAACACAAATAACAGGGGCTGAGAATGACAATGAAAACGAAGACAATACAGAGTCCAGAGACTCACACTGAGGGGATCACACCCCAGGCTCTCACACCCAGATATGAGAGACCCCGCAGGCAGGTCAAACTGCCACAGAGGCTAACAGACTTTATCATTAAGTAAACTAACACTAAAAAGTAACAGCATTCTAAAGCTAAGGGTGGATAATTAAAATGTTGACATGTTTGTTCTGAAGTGAGATGAAGGCTGGTTAGCAATGGGTTAAAATAATTTTTTTTTTTTTTTATGTGTAAGATGCCCTGGTAAGAACACATTGTGTGAGTGAAGTGTTTAAGATGCCCAGGTATGGGAAAATATTGGTTAAAGCTTTTTATGTTTGTATAAAACAGAGTTTTGAAGTTTAATCCCAAGTAAGGGGGGATGTCACGTATTGATGACGTAATCAGCGGGAGTCAGTGCCGAGCATGTGTGTAGAGAGAGCACGTATATATGTGAAGAGCACTCAATAAAGTTATGTTCAGAAACGGAGGATTTGATTCGTAATTGATATACACTCAATATCAAACAATACCAGTGTTGACTTGTCCCTCAAACGAATTTGTCTGTCAAATTTTACAATACAGCCTATGAAACAAACTAATTGTGTGTTTTCTTGTGTCGGACACACATCGCCATACACACAGTATAGAGTTCTCAACTGCATGATGCATTATATTCGTTCTTTCATATAATTATATAATTAAAAAGGTTAATGTCATTGTTGCCATTATTATAATATCCTACCTTATCACCTAACAATGTAGGCATTTCCTTGTGTAACCCTGTCTTTAATTAGCGTGGGTCTAGTGGGTTGCTAGCCTCGGCATGCTAGTTACCAGCCTCAGAAGCTTATGACCAGCCAAGCTTGTAGCCAATCCAGTGGGTTGCTAGCCTCGGCATGCTAGTTACCAGCCTCCGAAGCTAATGACCAGCCAAGCCAGTAGCCGACCTAGTGAGGTGCTAGGTTAGATGTATTAGTTTAGTACCTTGGTCAAACGAATAGTCAGCTTCTCATTTCCCACTGCCGGCCTCTCTGTTACCAGCACCAGCTCATCATTGGCCACATCAGTAACTCAACAAATGAATAATAACTTGCATATAACGCAGCAAGCAAACAATAAGAACCCTTATAAAATCGGCACATTATCATAAGAAAGGTCCCATTTATATAGGAAACAAACAAATACTAAAAACATACACAATTTATATTAAAACGTTAATTGGCTACTACAGTTTGTATTATGTGTGTATGTATTTTTAAGAAACTATAATAAAATAATATATTAGTTATATTGCATACAATCCAGTCATGTATGTATCATTTACTGTATTCATATTTTTGGAAGTTTGGAAGTGGGCTAGCCTAATATTCAGCTTTTTAATGAAAGAAAAAAAAACTTGTTGGTGTCGGGTCGGTACTCAATACAAAAAAATGCGAATGGTACTGAACATCTCTAGTGTTCGCTCGCCTTTAAGTTCCAGCCTTCAGCCTTTCCCACAGAGAGATCCCATGTGGCATATATATATTGTCTCGCTGCTCACGGGCCGAGCCAAAGACTGGGGAACCGCTGAGTGGGAGAAGCAATATTCCATCTGCTCGACGGTCAAGTTGTTCTTGGCTGATTTCTGGAAGGTATTTGACCACATTACTCCCGGGAGGGAGGTGGCTTGAGGTTTGTTCAACCTGACACAGGGAGGAAAGTCTGTGTCCGACTACTCCATCGAGCTTCGTACCATGGCGGCAGAGAGCAACTGGAACGCTCCTTCACTCTTTATGCCTTCTACCATGGACTCTCCGACCGCATCAAGGATGTACTGGCGGCCCGAGATCTCCCAGCGGATCTTGATGTGCTTGTCGCTCTCGCCATCCACATCGATGACCGTCTTTGGGAACGTAGGAGAGAGTCCTGTCAGCTGTCCCACAGGTTTCGCTTCCCCAGTCATCCCATCCCCCAGGGTTCTCTCCTGAACAGGTCTCTGGCAGTTCCAGCGACTTCCCTGAGCCCATGCAACTCGGCCGGACCCGTCTTTTCACAGCGGAATGACAGCGCCACCTGCGGGAGAACAAGTGCCTGTACTGTGGCCAGGATGGCCATTTTGTTTCTTCCTGCCCAGGACTCACCAGTCATCCAGAGGGCACTGGTGAGCCGAACCATGAACTTTGAAATGCCCTCTCAACCTTCATGCTCAACTTTGCTGTTCTGGAGAGATCCACACAGTCAGGGTCCTCATTGACTCTAACAGGTTCGCTGACGCCAACCTGTTGGACATGACTCTTGCTTGTCAGCTTGGGATCGGTCGGGAGACTCTGGTGGATCCCATTCATGCCACTGCACTCGACAGCTGTTTCCTTTGCCAGGTCACCCATCGATCGACTCTCCAAGTGGGCATGTCAGGTAACCACATTGAAACACTCACCTTTTACCTTATCCATGCTCCACAACAGCCTGTCATCTTGGGGTACCCCTGGCTCGTGAGACATAACCCATAACCCTCATTGCCACCGCATTGCCCATATGACTGTGCCATTGATCTCCTCCCAGGCACTGATCCCCTTAAAGGTCGGCTCTCCTTGTCTGCTCCTGAAACCAAGGCAATGGAGAGGTACATCAATGATTCTCTGGCAGCAGAGATCATTCGGCCTTCCTCGTCTCCTGCTGGAGTTGGGTTTTTCTTTGTGGGGAAGGACAAATCCCTACGCCCGTATCTTGCCCTCACCGTCAAGAACAGGTACCCACTCCACTCTGCAATGCCTATCATCTGGTGAGGATCAGGGAGGGGGATGAGTGGAAAATGGCTTTTAATACTCCAAGTGGACATTATGAGTACCTAGTATGCCTTTTGGTCTTACCAATGCCCCCGCAGTTTTCCAGGGGTTAGTTAATGATATCCTCCTGGACCTGCTCAATATTAGTGTTTTCGTGTACCTGGATGACATACACATTTTTTTATTAAGTCTAAACAGGAACATGTGTTGCATGTACGTCAAGTTCTCCAGAGGCTTCTAGAGAACCAGCTATTCATAAAGGTCGAAAGATTTGAGTTTCACTTCTCAGAAGTGTCTTTCCTGGGATTTGTCATCAATGCTGGTAACATCCAGATGGATCTGGCCAACACCAGGGTAGTCACTGACTGGCTTTCCCCGCCCATCTCCTCACCTGCAGCTCATTCCCTCATTAGTCCCTCAGTATAAATACCAGTCCACTTCCCTTTGTCCTCTGCCAGATTGTCTTGTGTGTTATGCCAAACTTTCCCGCATTCTACATTTCCTTTTTTTCCTGACCTGCTTGTTTTGACCCTGCTTGCCTGTTTTCTGGACCTTGGATTCCCTGCCTACCCCTTGTCAGATTTGTTTGCCTGTGTGACTGATCTCCCGGTTTTGACCTTGCCTGTTTACTAAAGTAAACTGAACTTTCATTGCTATTCAATATGTCTCCTTGTTGTGCTTTTGGGTTCAAACCTGCCAGTACCAGAACTTTACACAGGGTCTATGTGCAGTGTCTTAATGCCCAGGGATTCTTTGCTAATGCCGAGCATAATGTCATGTATTCAGCGATGCCTCAGAGTTGCGGAGCAGTCAAAAAAATACTAAAATACTGTACAATCAAATACACCTTTCTGCAAAATGGCGCCATCTGTAAACAAACAGAAAAAGTCACTCGGCAGCCCCGTTGAAACCAATGGGTGACATCACAGATGCTACGTCCATATTGTATACAGTCTATGGATCCAACACTTGAGGAGCTATGTCAACCCCAAGAACAATGGCGTGTCCATACTCATTTAGTAGGAGTAGTCTAGGAGTGGCACTGAATAACCACAACAAACAGAGGTGTGGAGAATGTATACTTCACAAAATGTACTTATTTTATATGCCAGATTTAGTAGGGGTGACCAATCACATTTTGTGGGGCATGCCACCCAAGCACCCCCCTTGGACATGCCCAAGACAATCCTGAACTCCGAATAGATGTAATCTTGATACCTGTCTACAGGTGAGAGAATCCTGAATGAAAACTTTAAGTTCTCTATGTGTTCGATATACCATAGACACAGCTGGAGTCACAATGGGAGTATTTTTAGAATAAGACAAATAAGCAGATGTGCTCTTTTGCTGACCTTTTGGGGTGAAATGTAGTCTTGTGATCACTAGCAGAACATGGAGAATCAAGAGGAGTCAACCAGTCAGCCATCTTGGATCTAATGCAACGTTGAAGCCAGTTGAAGCCTACAGGGAATTAGCCCATAATTTGGCAACTGTTCTTGTTTTGCTCTTTTACAAATGTCCTTTTTTATTCTGAAATGCAGCTTCCCATCTGGTTTGTGTTTTAATAATTTAGCTGACTTCTTTCATTCCTTTTTTTCATTTTACAAGAAACAGTCTCATATTTCTGTCTTTCTATTGGCCAGTGGCCCTGTGCTCTTGGCAACCAAGAGAGAGAGGGAGAACAGAGAGTGAGGGAGGGAGGTAGAGAGAGAACAGAGAGGGAGGTAGAGTAAGGACAACCAGGGGTAGAGAGAGAACAGAGAGGGGAGACAGAGAGAGAATGGGGGTAGATTAGGAGAGAAAGTGAGAAAGAGAGAGAGAGCGCAGAAAGGCAGAGGGAAGGGAGAAAGCTGAATTCACATTTCTGCGCACCATGCGTTCACAAAGATCGAAGGATCTTTGCAGATCTGCCTACAGTTAAGCCGGATTCATACTTTCCACGTCTGCATGTCCGCGAGGGACCGTGTGGCATAAATGTCGGCCATGACCGCGAGGGTCTGTGTAGGCATCCACGCGCAGCCCAACATTTGTAACCGTGCTGACTGTACACATAACAAGCGCTCTGACTGCGCATGCTCCAGATAACAAATGGATGCTTGTTTTGAAGAGAGGTTGTGCGAGGAGATCCACTGTTACCCACATTTATATAATTTGTCAATTAAATAATATAAAGACAGCCAAATAGCGTTGAATTCCTGGTGAGAAATCGCGCAAAGGCATTTTCTTTCCTAATGCGCACATGTAGCAGTTGACCTTGCTACATCCCGCTACAGTGGCTGTTCTGGGCTCCTCTAACAGCAGGACACAGGCAGATGATGATTAAACCGGTTTATTGCAGAGTTTGAGAAGCAGGCAGAGCAGGTGGTACGTGCTGACTTAGCACTCCTCCTTGAGTGTGTGCTGGTTTAACCTGTGGGCCTTGATTGGCCAATGCCTCACAGGTGTGCAGCCTCATCTAGCCCCAGAGTCTAATCAGTCTGACTCGGGCCAGGTGAGGCTGCTTAAACCAGCCACCAACATCTCTTAACAGGGTTTCCATACCTAACTTAAACAAGCGGACTCTTTACAGGGTTGCCATACCTCAAATAAAAAAATAAAAACCCCAACCCCATTGTCTCCACACCTCCCCAGTATGATCCGCCAACCCCCCCTCCCCCTCCATCCTGGGGCCTTGGGCTGCTGTGCTGGCTGGTAGAGGCTGCTACGGGCTGGATCCAGGGGCTGCTAGCCACATACGGTTGCTTGTAGCGGTCGCTGCACTGCCTCCCCCGTCCTCTGCTGGGCTCCACCACCGGCCGTCACTGCCATTGGGGAAAGGGCTGTTGCTGGGGGGTGGCTGCCCGTTGCCACGGCTGGTGGCTCCAGTGCAATCCCGGGCAGACCTTCTGTGTCCTTACCCTGGTCGGAGAAGTCTCTGTTCAGGCACCAATGTAGCAGTTGACCCTGCTACATGCCACTACAGAGGCTGTTCTGGGCTCCTCCAACATCAGGACACAGGCAGATGATGATTAAACTGGTTTATTGCAGAGTTTGAGAATGGTTTTACAAGCAGAGCAGGTGATAACTGCTGAAATGTTAGCACTCCTCTTGAGTGTGTGTGGTGATGGCCAATGCCCCACAGGCTGCACACCTCTAGGGCGGTCTCTGAGCAGCGATGCAGATCTTTGCCGATCTTCGCATACGTGCTCGATGGAGAAGTGTGATTTGGCCTTAAAGACATATGGAGGGAGGGAGAAAATACAGCGAGGGAGAGAAAAGGGAGAGAAGAGGGAAGGGGGAAAAAAAAAAGAGGAGGGGAGAGGAAAGAGCAGCAGGTTGGCTGTGTGTAGCTGCAACCCGTCCAAAACAAGTCCAGCTCAGGATGTAAACACACTCACCTGCCAAGGGGACGTCTTACACACTCTGGCTGAGCTGCGGACCATGTGACTGCCAGCAGCAACTCACCCAACCCACACGCACTGGTACCCGCCGTGCCACACGCTAACCCACCAATGGTTTGTGTAGCGTGTCTCTGCCATGCAACATAACTTAACGCACACTTCCAGGGATGGTATGTTCTCTGGTAGCAGCACATTATATTTATATACATTAGTCACTATATTATTCTAATGAAAGTTATCAATTCTATGTTATTGGTATATAGAGTTCACAGTTGGCTGGATTCCAAAAGTCTGTCTATCATGATTCCTGTCGGCTGAATTGGCCACCGAATTGTCTTGGGGACAGAGGATACATCAGTGTATCCTAAAAGGAAGTGTTTTAGCGATTCTTCGACTACGTCATTAGACATTTACATTCCACATTGCTCCTTTGTCAGGCTACTGCTGGTGCTCAGAGCTCGACTGATCAAGCCTCAGCTCGACCATAAGGAAGAAGTTTTGGAATTCAGCCCTAGTGGGTGTAGTGGTGGGGGGACAGGCACTGGCACGTTTGGAGGGACAGGGAAAGAGATGCAGACCAAGAAACAGACCGGCCCACCACCCATACAGTTCCTAAACACATATTTGAATGTGTTAATTTAACAATAGAGTCACTGCTTGATCATTGTAATGCAGCATGCCTACAGGTGAAATAACAAATTTGCATTAGTGTTGCAACGGTGTGGAAATGTTCACACTGGTGGATGTTCTTCTGACAACACTGCGGTTACTGGTAACACCGTAGTTTCCAGTTCATTGTGGTTTAAGAGGCTACGCATGTTTGTGCTGTGGTTGGCCTATGTGATGAAGCTGATTAAATATCATTAGACCTATTTATTGATAAGAAGACTTTATTTGTTTACTTTATTTAGTGTTTTTGTTTTTCTACCTTTTTAGGGTGGCCAAGCGTCCTGATTTGTGCGGGACAGTCCCGATATTTAACCCTCTGTCCCGCGTGTGTCCCGCCTTTAGGGCTGGCTCTGAGGATGGGCCCAAATATTTGAGTGCAAAAACTTGTCTTGCGGACTGTGTCCACTCGCCTTTTTAACATCTACTAGGGATGCAAGAAATACCAAAAAACGAATCAAATACACGGGCCAGATCTCAACGAGTACTCGTTTTTATTTTTACGTATGCAATTGTTTCCACCATTGCTTTTTAGTTAGGCTATTGTTTAGGGCAGGGCATTTTGTAATTCACCTATAGTGTAGAAATATTGACCAAAGTGGTAGAGAGCGCTGCGGCCCGACGGTTTCAGTTTTTATGTCGGGACATTCCTCGCTGGCGGTCATTATTGTAAAACTTGTCTAACGCGGGGGAACCTACCCGGGCCAGTTACTAAACATTGGCGAAATAACCTATTTTAGTCATTATGCAACGGCAAAGGCTTTATCTTGGACTATTTCTTGCTTCAAAACATGGCCAAAATAAATATTAACATAATATAAAATGTATGTATACGTTGTCGGAAAAATGACTACAAACTGATTTTCAATTACAATATTTTTTAATCCTCGAGTAGCCTATATGTTTGCACCCAAAATATCTACTGTTACAACTACGCGCATATTGACATACAATGCAAAGCGACCTCCTACATGTTTAAAGCAACAGAGCAACATTCACCACATTGACTGTAATCAATAACGCCGGGCAAAGACAGCAAATCCCGATCTCCAAATTCCGCACTTGCTTTCACTCTGATTGCGTTACAACTCAAAGCCATCGCCCCAACCAACCAGCCATCATCCTTAGGCATAGACTATTGCTGATTATTATGAATGAATAACCACATCACATTGTAACGTATATAGCCTTTTCACCTAACCTAATAGTATAACCTATAGTAGAGCATATAAAACAGCCTATGCTCACGTTTAGTCTCCTGTTGCAGGCTCTTTTTAACCATAAGGTGGATATAAAACTGGAACTGGGCTGGCTTTCTGGGGGCACAGGGGCCTCGCAGGGCGAGCCAGGACCCCTAATGCCCCCCCCCCCCCATAGAGCCGGGCCTGCCGAGTCTGACTCTGACTCTCTGAGCTTCAACCCAGATAGCACACATACGTCTTGCCGATGTCAGCCCGATGTATAGAAGTTACATCGGCAAGATGTAGTATGGAGAGCGTTTGCTAATTGGCAAAGACATCGCTGAGATGTCGGCATTTGGTCGAAAATGTCCTCGAGACGATGTTTGGATGATGAATCAAAGCTGCACCACCTGGCTGCTCTACATACTAGCCTTGGTATGTAGAGGCTGGATCTTTCAGACAGCAAATATTTCACTATCCATGACCGATCTGAAATTTCACTTACTAAATGAACATGTATAAACATCAAATTTGATGGGAATATAAGGTGGAGACAATGAAAAACAATATGCTTGAGCATAATGGTCAGAATTAAACAGAATTAAAGCTGCTCGCAGCTTCAATAGGTATTCACAGCACACACCGCTGAGCCCAGCAATGGCCCTTTTCCAGCAATTCAGGGGGCACGTCACTCGTGGGGCGATGAGATAAATGTCCCCAAACGGTGGTTATTTACAAGAATATTTTTGAAGTTTTCCTGAAACTTTCACTGTCCAGAAAAATCTATCCAGACGGACCCAAGAGGCAAAAATGTTCAACATGTCAAATAAGGCCTATATACCAAGTTTCAGATTTATTTCCCCCCATTGGGGCTGAGAGTTTAGCTGTGACCGTGACTTATAGCGCCCCCTATGGGCTAAGTGGTACCAAACGTTTTGTAGACGTGCGGCATCTAGGGTAAATATAGGATTCCGGTAAGGATGCAAGGGGGTATCCATCAGGCTTTGCTGGATTTGGGGAGTTTGCAAACCCTGATCCTGGTTCGGCCCGGGGGTTTGTTGGAGGCGTTGTGGGTGGATATTAAGTGTGTGCTTGGGGATGTGCATAGTTATCCGGTCGTGACCCTCAAAATTAGCACATATCTATCACCTCAATCTCCTAAAACTCTGGAATGAGGTGCGCCCGGTTGCGCTGGCAATGTTGCAATTTTGGGACCAGAGGTCCCAAAATCGAGCCAATCCACCCTGGTCCCCTGTGACAGACACTTTTCTCCTCGTCAGGCAGCCGAGGTTGCCGAGTTGCAGCACTGTTTTGCTGACATCTTCTCTCCTCTGCCACACTGCACTTCACTCATTGATCACCGTATTGAGACGTCCCGGGGGCTATTGCAGCCTGTCCGCGGCCTGAGACCAAAAAGCAGGTGAGGGCATTCCTGGGACTGGCTGGTTATTATAGGCAGTTCATCCCCGCCTTCTCTGAAGTGACCAGTCCCATGACCTCTGACCAGATTCAGATCCGGTCAAGTGGACCGAGCAGTGCCAGGTAGCGTTTGAGAGGATTAAAAAGGCTCTCTGTGGTGAGCCGCTCTTATACACACCTAACTTTAAGCTTCCTTTTTTTATTGCAGACCGATGCGTCGAACAGGGGGCCGTTTTGTCCCAGGTGGTGGAGGGCATGGATCGCCTGGTACCTCAGCCGTAAGCTTGTGGACCGGGAGGTGAGGTACAGCACAATGGAGAAGAAGGGTCTGGCCATCAAGTGGAAGGGCGGCGCCCTACGTTATTACCTCCTGCGGCACTCATTCACCCTCTGCTTGGACCATGCTCCGCTTCAGTGGCTCCACCGCATGAAGGACACCAACGCACAGATCACCTGTTGATATCTCGGTCTACAGCCGTTTAAGTTCAAGGTGATCCATAGACCAGGGGCACAGATTGCAGTGGCTGACTTCCTCTCCCGCTTGCAAGGGGGGGGAGTAGGCTGTTGGCCAGACGGCTCCCCGGCGGTGGGGATATGTGGAGGGAAGGGGGCGTGGGGCATCAGGCTGCAAACAAGGGGGGCAGGGCGGCTGATTCCCCGGGGGCAGCTGTGGGTGGTGAGCATAATGATGTTGCCTATATATTCATGTGTGTTTGCTCTCCCCACAGTGAGGCTGGATCCTACGTACCCCGTGGAGGAGAAGCATAGAAGCGAACCTCAGATTACGCTTACGTGATTGTGTTGTTTGATTGTGCATGCAGCGTTGTTGTTGCCTTGGCAAGAGTACACCGTTTGACACTCTGTGTCACGTTTATAGACTCAATAAAGACTCTTGAAGCCGCCCACTGCCTCTCTTTCCTGCCAGAAAACCTAAGCGTGAGAGGTGGAACCCTCACACATTACTTTTCAGGAAATTAATTGAACACAAATTAATTAATTAAACAACAACGAATGTCAAGATAAGTGTTTTGTCCATCATTGATTAGAACGGGTTGAGGCAGTAAGTGCATCGCATTACATTATCATCAACTTACAGGTTACAATGTTTATTGTAGCTATGTGTGTGCTCAATTTTTCCTGTTCCATGAATACATTTGGCCAAAATCTCTTGTTATAAAAGATGAAGTGCTATACTAAACTGCCCTACTGTGGTTTGCCTGCACTCTTCTCCGCTCCCACATCTCAGGCCTCAAATATATAAAACATTAGCCTTCATAGACATTGTGTTTCTTGAGTAAAGAAAATGCTGTACTTATTCAAACAGTTCTTTAATTAGCCTTGCATTGTAGCTCTTGCATTGCAAACAACGTTCTCCAAACAAATGCCTACTACTGTTTTGTTTGGAGGCGGGTGGAGCTATGAGGTTTTGCCGACACCATTACAAAGGTCATAAAAAAATATATTAATTGTCAAACCAAAAAAAAAAATTCTAAAAGCAAGAACAGAGTAACTGCCAACACAACAACAATAATAAACAAATTAATTAGCCACCAAAATGATTAAATAGGTAACTTACATTAAATTAACTGAACTTACATTCCAAATAAAAATGTACGGAGACGACACATCGAGTTGACGGTGGCAGTAAAGCCGGACTGACTGCTGTCCCTGACACGCGAAGTTACCGCCTAAGCCTTATTTTAAGCCAGGAAAAACTCTGTGGCCCGTGGACAGGTGCCAGACCCTGCCCCAGTTCCAGCAGCACACCCACGCACCACACACTCCCCCTCTTCCCCCTCCTCGTTCTAACCCCCCCGGGTTTTCTCAACAGGAACCAGTCTCGGCTTCGGTCCCAGGGCCTTCACGGGGGGTCCCTCAAATGCTGGGGCTGAAGCTTGGGCACTGGCAGCTATGGAAGTCAGACAGGTGGTCCGAGTCGCCGCGGCGTCAGCCTCTGCCCCCGATCAGGAGGGTAAATACCGGATTCTGGTAAGGATGCAAGGGGGTATATATCAGGCTTTGCGCCGTGCTCAGCAGTGATGCGAGCTCGTCCGACGCGGCTCGGGAGGAGGAGGACCCAGGAAAGCCAGAGGAGCCTGAGGAGGAAGCTCCGACGGTTCCACGGCTCCCCCTAGTGGGGGAATTCCCCTCGAGTAGTCTAGGAACGAGACTCTACGCTCAGCCTTCAATCAGGTGATTGTCAGTGGGTATGCCCGGGCATGGTGGTCACATTCCCACACTTTAAAATCATCGGGGACAGGTTATATATGATCAGTCATGACACACAGTCAGGAGAAGAAGTGAGCCAGTTGCTCGTCCCAAAAAGCTGCCGGGAAATGGTTTTTCAGGCGCCTCATCACAGCCCAATGGCTGGTCACTTAGGCTGCGATAAAACACGCGATTGTCTCATGGCCCGCTTCTGTTGGCCGGGTATTTATGCAGACATATGTCGGTGGTGTGCATTCTGTTGCGAATGTCAGTTGGTAAACCCTCCGGCCACTCCAAAAGCGCCATTGCGCCCCCTTCCATTAATCGAGACCCCATTCGAATTGGTATACCGATACGGGGATACCGATTTGTACTAGTCATTGTTGATTATGCAACCCGGTATCCCGAGGCAGTTCCACTATGCACTATCTCGGCGAAGAGTGTAGCGCAGGCACTGTTTCACCTTATCTCCCGAGTTGGAATCCCTAAAGAGATTCTGACTGATCAAGGCACATCGTTTATGTCACATACACTCCGCAAACTTTATGGGTTACTTGGGGTTAAATCAATTCGTACCAGTGTGTACCATCCCCAGACAGACGGTCTGGTGGAACGGTTTAACAAGACGTTAAAGTCCATGCTGCGCAAGTTTCTGCACGAAGATAGTCGCAATTGGGATAAATGGCTCAAACCTCTGTTGTTCGCAGTTCGGGAGGTTCCTCAGGCCTCCACTGAGTTTTCCCCATTTGAGTTACCATTTGGTAGGCGGCCTAGGTGTTTCTTGGACCCAATTAAAGAAAACTGGGAGGAAGGGCCGAGCACCAGCAAAAACTAGATTCAATACGTCATAGACCTGCGAGCAAAACTCCATGCACTGGGACAGATTTCACGAGAGAATTTGCTCCAGGCCCAGGAATGTCAGCAGCGGCTGTACAACAGAGGTACTCGGCTGGGACAATTTGCACTGGGAGATAAGGTGCTTGTCTTGCTTCGCTAAGTGGCAAGGACCTTTTGTGGTTACACGGCGGGTTGGGGACGTCAACTATGAAGTTGCGCGTTCTGACCGAGGGGGGGCAGCACAGATCTATCACCTCAATCTCCTAAAACTTTGGAATGAGCTGCGCCCGGTTGCGCTGGCGACGTCAGTAATTCAGGAGGGTGAGCTGGGACCAGAGGTCCCAAAATCGAACCAATCCACCCCGGTCCCCTGTGACAGACACCTTTCTCCTCGTCCTCGAGTTGCAGCACCGTTTTCTCTCCTCTGCCGGGTCGCACTTCACTCATTGATCACCATATTGAGACGTCCCCCGGCGTGAATGTTAGGTCGCGGCCGTATAGATTACCGGAACATAAACGCCAAATTGTGAAGGATGAATTAAAGGCCATGCTGGAAATGGGCGTAATAGAAGAGTCGCACAGTGGTTGGTCTAGCCCCATCATGCTTGTCCGCAAGTCCGATGGGTCTATTCGCTTCTGTGTTGACTATCACAAGGTAAATAGTGCGTCAAAGTTTGACGCGTATCCAATGCCTCGGGTCAACGAGCTCCTGGATCGGTTAGGCACGGCTTGTTTTTTTTCGACACTGGATTTAACCAAGGGCTACTGGCAGATTCCCTTATCTCAAGAGTCCAAGGAAAAATTGGCCGGACGGCTCCCCAGCCTAAGTCGGGCGGTGGGGATATGTGGAGGGAAGGGGGCGTGAAGAAATATTTGTTGTGTGCATCAGAAATACATTTGTGAAAAAATGTATATGTGGATTTTTCTTTCGATAAATATTTTTGTGTGCATTGTGAAGAGAGTAATTTATATATAAATCCCAAAATACATTTGTGAATCCTTCTGTGTGTATTCAATATTGAGACTGATCTGACTTCATAGTTAGAGGTGTGGTGCTGTATATTGCAAATAAAAGCATCAAGAATGTCCCTTTTGTTTCGTTGACTTCCGCGACCGCTTAAGCTAGCAGCACTTTTTGATTTGACGAATAATAATAATAATCATAGCAAATAGCAATAGAGAGAGGCATTCAGAGTGTGTGTGTGTGGGTGGTTTTTATTGTTCTTGAGACTTTAAAAGTGCCGCTATACTACCGGCAGGTATGAGGGGGGAGTGGGAGTGTCCACTCAGATGTATGATTGATAGCTCCCACCTGTACGTACAGTCGACCAGTGGGGCAGGGGGTTGACCGGGGCGTTCTATCCATCATACCACTGGCTGGATAGTCCCACTTGTGATGTCACAAATGGATTGATTGAAATTGCCTGTAGTGGCTAACCATCTTCCCACCTGCTGGTGAAATAGTGGCCCTTTACACGTAACATAAATAACCAAACCTAGATTTAATTAATAAAACAATACAATTAATCAGGATACTATATGGAGGAGACAATATGTAGAATGTAGCAAACTATGAGACTGCCTAAATGCTTTGGCTTAAAATCCACTTCCCACCATCAAATGTCCATTCACTTGCATTGAGCAAGCTAAAAACACTTTTAAAGATCGAATTGTCCAACTATTGTTAATATTATGATATGCATATATATAATAGATGATAAAGTCATTGGTCTGCATTTGTTTTGTATTGCCATGGTTTTGCCATAGTTTTCATACAATTACAATTTTTGTACGCAAGTAGATCTGTTTTTTTAACAGGAAGTACTTCACATACCTGCGCCGTTCCAATATCTCCTCACTGGTATGGACACAAACACCTCCTCATACCTATCTGAAACTGTTTAAAAGAGCCTCTGTTTTACCACCAGGTGTGATGTTGATTAGGAATGGCAAGCCATTTCATCTATTCACTGGTGACATCACAAGTGGTGGGAGTGTGCACCCAGATGTACGATAGATAGATCAGCCTACCCAGTTGCAGTTATTCATTCATTAATCATATCTGCAGATTACTATTTGTATGTTATGCTTTGTTTATCCAGCCAATCAGTCATACATTTGGTGATGCACGATAACAATTACAGATATGAATATGAATAATAATTAATAACTGCAACTGGGTAGGCTGGTAGGCTGATCTATCCATCATACATCTGGATGGACACTCCCACTTGTGTTGTAGATGATGACTTATAATGGCTACGTCATAAAAAAGATGGGCCCTTTAAAATAAATATGCAAAACAATTGTTGTGGAGTGTGTGTGGTTGGTGGCTGGTTTAAGCAGCCTCACTGAGTCAGGCTGATTCTACTCTGGGGCTGGGTGAGCACACCTGTGGTGCATTGGTAATCAAGGCCCACAGGTTAAACCAGCCATCACCACACACACTCAGAAGGAGTGCGGCCATGTCAGCACTTACCACCTGCTCTGCCTGCAAAACCATTCTTAACCATGCAATAAACCGGTTTCTACTCAAACAGCCTGTGTCTTGTGGTCGGAGGAGCCCAGCAAAGCCACTACAGTGGTGTGTAGCAGGGTCATCTGCTACAACCATAATGACCATTATCATAACGAACAAACAAAGCAACAAGCAGTTTACTTATTTTACATTCAATTCTGATCAATATGTTTGTTACCAAATAATTTTTTTAGTTTTTCTGTTCCCTTACACCAATCAAATTATGAAGTCTTCAACCACCTCAAAAAGCCAAAATGCGATTAAAATGAATTGTAAAGTAATGTAAGTTGTACATGCGCAGTTGGCTCTTCTCAAGATAGGAGCTTGGTGGGGCAGAATAATCACCACTCATAGAAGGTTTTATACCAGGATACTGCTGATTTCCACACCAACCACTTGCTGGAAAGAGAGTCTGTCAGAAGATGATTATAAAAATGTTTTTGAAAACCAGGATATGCAATTGTCATCCATTATTTTATTACATTTATACAATTTTAAAGTTTTAGTTTTAGAAAGTTATAGAATTTTGAAGAATTGTACATTTTAAAGTTTTGAAAGTTAAATTATAAAGTTATGCACTGCGGAAGCCAAGTCAACGTATATGTTGTTTTTGGAGTGTGATACAAGCAGTGAGTGCCGAAGATGCAATGTAACAGTTGTTTTGAGTTCTAAGAATAAAACATAACAAGGCACCTTTTGTATTTTATATAGAACAACTTTTATTACATTAAAGAAGTTAACATAATAAAACCATTATGCCCAACAGCAGCTTTAATACTCAAGTTGGACTAGGCCACACGGGGGGGGGTTGCATGCTGGGGCACTCTGAGCTTCCAGGCCCTGATGCAACTGCATGATCAATATGCCAAGGTATGCCAAGATTTTTACAGTCTCGAACGATGACTATGTCATATGTCACATACCGCCATGACCTCTGCACTGTCGTTCTGACGTCATGTCCGCGCTTCCCTGTTAGGCCGGAAAGAAACTTGCTTTTTAACTATGCGTTCACGTAGACAACCGGCTGCGTCGTGAACGGAATTGTTCACATACTACGCTAGAGGGCACCAGAGAACTCAGACCGTATAGAACTTCCGGATTTGCATTATGTGAACAATAAATATGGCGACACTCAAGGAGGTTACTGTCTTGTTAATTCTCAATTCATGGCACGACAGCGGCGGCATTGTAGATGGTATGTAAGCTTGTCTTCAAAACTTTCCGCCATTGTTGTCGCTGCTGACGTACCTACTGACCCCTGACCCTGTCACATCCCCATACTGCCTCTACACTGCCCCTACCGTTCCTGTGCGTATTGCATCTTGCGGACGCGTAGCTTTAATTTCTGAGGATGTGCACAACCAACACTCCAAGCGGATGCAGGATACGCGAGGCACCCATCATGCGCACGCGTAGTTAAAAGCAAGTATATATTGCAACGTGATTATGTTGTATTCATGTGGTGTTGGAATAATCTGAAAAGGTTGTTCCCAACTGGGAAACAACCTAAGTCAAAACAACAACTCGGAAAGTGACGAAAATTTGGGTACACGACTTACCGACTTGTGACGTCATATACGCAGAAACATAGTGGACGAAAGTAAATGTTTGGTTGATGGTAAGAAACGTTTTATTAATTAACATATTGCATATCCATTTTTTTCTCACGTGTAATTTGTAAGATGAGCCATATGGTATTAGGTTGTAACCGTTGTCCACGTAGAGTAACCTAGATTAGTTAGAAAAGTTATTTATTAGCATTAACCCTGATAACAAGTCAGGTAAAGCAATATTTTAGTGGTTTTAGGGAATGTACTGGTGCAGCAAATATGTTTAAATGCAATAAAATACAACACATCTTCTTTGTAGCGTCCATGTTGTTTCCACATTACGACTTAACCCTTAAAGACATGGGTGTTTCACCAAACGTTCCTACATAACTCGGGTCGTTAGCGACCCGTTACTTATCTAACACATATTGAGCTATAAATTGAAATAATACTGCATGTAAACGTATTGCCGAAACCTGCAGCGTCCTCTGAATGGGATGAACTGTTAATCGATGGTCACGTATTCACCGACCATGTA
This sequence comes from Trachyrincus murrayi, assembly GCA_900323305.1. Taxonomy (NCBI): domain Eukaryota; kingdom Metazoa; phylum Chordata; class Actinopteri; order Gadiformes; family Macrouridae; genus Trachyrincus; species Trachyrincus murrayi. The sequence goes on along the minus strand of OOFB01034825.1, from coordinate 1,054 downwards.
ATTTTTCCTGCAATTTTCAATGAATACATTCCAGAGATCTCGAAATGGAGCAAATTTGTCATTGGTTGCTCTGGCCTGACGTGTGTCCCGAACATCAAATCTCAAAAATGACAAAATCTGCTCAAACCTATTGATGCTGAATGCAGCTTTGAATATTGGTCTACCACTGAGACTGTTTGATCAGAGATCTTAGAGATTCATGTTGCGAACGATAGACACCAAGTAGATACAACACTCCCATCACAGCCTTCATTTCAACTTCGCCAACTGGTGCCCATTCTTTGCCTTTCGACCCCATGTACATTCTCCCGTATTTGTTTGTGTTTTCAATCACCATATGCTGTATCTCATTGGCCATGAAACACATGAATGCATCCATTTCACTCTCCACTTGACTTGGTTTACCACAAGGCCCTTCTCTGATGTGACGTATATTGCAAGCTCTGGTTCGGCTTGGAGGAGGCTGGGCTGATAACCACACAAGTCCATTTTTGCTGATGTAAGTTTGGACTGGTTCATTTGGGACAGCAGCTTGGACTGGTTAATTTGGGACAGCCACTTCAGGATCGGCATCACTATGGTCATCAGCGTCGGAGCTCAAGCTAACGTTTTCACGTTCGTGCTCAGATTCTTGTTCTTCAGTTTCTGATTCATCTGACTCATTACTTTGCACAAACACGTAATCCTCATCATCAATTGTGTCATACACGACTTCATTTTCAGATATGTCTTCGTCCAAACTCCAAAAGATAGCAAGAGCTTGCTCCCGAGTATAAGTTTGCCGTTGTGCCATGCTTGCCACCAAACTGTGAGCAGGGGCACGTTCCAATCACAGAGGCACCTGCGTGAGAGCAGGGCTGCGTTCCAAATCACAGATTTGACAGCAGGCATGCGTCTATCAGTATAACTAACTATATCAGTGAAACTATAATGCAAAAAAAAGGACATTACATGCTATTACCTGCATTCTGTTTACTTATTTTTTTTAAATGACACTTTTACATACCTATACAAATTTTTGAGAAAATGCATTAGAAAAAAAAGATTTTCGACA
>OOFB01034821.1:0-10337 GCA_900323305.1 Trachyrincus murrayi | reverse complement strand
CGCTGATGCAGGCCCACACACAACAATCAGGCTCCTTGTTAAATGTGAATTGGCAGGATTAGTGCTGATCTGTTGACCACAAGGTTTTTATTACAAAATACAGCAGTTATACACACACACACACACACACACACACACACACACACGCACACACACACACACATGTAACACATGTAATACTGAGGCTAGCAAGGCAGACAGAAACTGCAGAGTTGAATTATCTCTATTCATCTATCTCTATTACTCTGTCTCTCTCTCTCTATCACTCTGTCTCTCTATGACTCTGTCTCTCTGTCACTCTGTCTCTCTATCACTCTGTCTCTCTATGACTCTGTCTCTCTATCACTCTCTCTCTATCACTCTGTCTCTCTATGACTCTGTCTCTCTATCACTCTGTCTCTCTATCACTCTGTCTCTCTATGACTCTGTCTCTCTATCACTCTGTCTCTCTATCACTCTGTCTCTCTATCACTCTGTCTCTCTATGACTCTGTCTCTCTATCACTCTGTCTCTCTATCACTCTGTCTCTCTATGACTCTGTCTCTGTACCTTAGTGTCAGTGAAACAGCAAATCTCTCAAATCTCACACACTACTTCAAAGAACACACACATCCTTCCCGCCTGTTCAAGCACTTGAACTTTGACCGGGACTTAGTTTACGTTAACTGAATAGTCTCGTGCCAATCACAGCAGATGTCACAATATCCGCTGAGGTCAAAGGTGTTCTCCTTCAGGAGCTCGTAAAGAAACACTGAGGTGTTGTTCACTGTGTGAACTCGGCCCAGAGAGCACGTGAGTTCATGCGTATAAAATGATGTTCTAACAACGAGCTAGCTGAGAGAATACACTCTGAAAAAGCATTGTTGGTTGGGGTTTCTCACTCGCACCTGGCATGTGGTTCGCAGTGTGGTTGGACAGGACCGTGACGGGGAGAGTCACGACCTCCCAGAACCACATCATACCCTCGTCCCCCGGCCTTCTCACCTCATGACAGGACGCCTGGGACGGGGCACTCCAAATGAGCGTTATTGGTGAGAGAGAGGGCGGGACTTTCAGTTAGGTGGGTTTAGCGGCGAGAGAGAGGGCGGGACTTTCAGTTAGGTGGGTTTAGCGGCGAGAGAGAGGGCGGGACTTTCAGTTAGGTGGGTTTAGCGGCGAGAGAGAGGGCGGGACTTCCGATAGAGGGATATCCGTTTCCGTTATATGTTTCGGATGTTGCTTTGTCAAATTCTTCATCAAAACTCGATATTTATTCTCCTCGTCGTTGTTGTTGTTCTCTTCTTCTCTTACTCTTCTCGTCCGGGGACGGTCAACTGGGTCGCGGTAGACCAGGATAACGCTACAATTCATGACCCTCTCTCAGCCTGATCCAGGCCCAGAAGCCAGACCTAGAAACCAGAACCCCGTCAGAACCAGAAGCCAGACCGGCTACCCGAGACAGACCCGATAAGCCCAGCAGGAATGTGTCCGGGTGTCAGTACCAGCGGCCGTGTTGTCAGGCTGAACTATGGCCCTCGTTTGGTTTCTGGCCGTCAACACGTGAAAGTTTCTCCATAACGAGAAAATCAAGTTAGCGGTGGAGGAATGTTCTCCAGAGCTTCTTATCTGTGATGAGGATGAGTGTTTCCCTCTGAGACGTGGCGGTCTCTTGTCACTGCGGTTCAGCATCTCAGGTTTTACTGCTCTGATCAACGTATTGATTGAATGTATTGATTTGAGAAAATGTTCCCAAGCTTGCATCAATGTGTGACACCATAGCAGTGTGTGTGTGTGTGTGTGTGTGTGTGTGTGTGTACTCACCAGTAGTGTGTTGAATCGCTGTTCTAGCTCTTCGTCGGGGGGCAGCGGTAGTTTGTTCCCCGCCGACGGCTTCTGGGTGCTGGGGGTCAAGGAGACGGCCCTGGGGGTCAAGGAGACGGCCCTGGGGGTCGAGGAGACCGCTCTGGGCTCCTTCCCTGCAGGAGGCTCCGGTAATCCAGACGAGTTCCCCATCGCTTCTCCCTCCCGGCAAACACCTCCGCTCACCGGACACTCGAGGCTCTGTGTGCTGCTGAACTGTGACCTGGCCGGTCCATGGCCCCTAAGACGTGATCACTGGCCTGTGGTCCCGAGCTGAGGGTCCCTGGCTAAACTAGCAGAACTTCAACACCTCACCAGCACCTCCATCCAGGGGGTGGAGTTAGACAACACCTCCTTCTCTCAGTGGTTCCTGCAGCCCAGGAGAGAGTGTGATGTAGCGACCGCTGGACCAACACAGACACAGCATAACAGAACTATCTACCAGTTATGTGCTCCAGGTCAGACTCTTCTCCTGCCGGTGAAAAAGGAAGTTGTTTGAAGGACTCACGAGTCAGTCAGTCAGACGTGTAGCCCGGACGGTGGTCCGAATGTCCCTGTGGAGAGACATGCGTCCGATCGGCTGGGAACCAGAGAGCTGACGACCGAGATGTCAGAGAGACAGAGAGGCTGACGGCTCTAACAGGAGGAGGAACGCAAAGTGAGAGAGAGTGCATGTGTGTGTGTGTGTGTGTGTTTGTGTGTGTGTGTGTGTGTGTGTGTGTGAGGCAGCACCACAGCTGTGAAACCTGAGAGCACCCTGGGTCCTAGTGCCTGATGATTCATATCAGCTGACTTTTGGGGTGGTGGAGGAAAAGAGGGGCGAGTGATGTGATGTGAATATGAACCACAATAGAGAGACGTCTGTTTGAACTTCAGTGGTTTCTTTCAGTGGGTTGTTTTTGTATTTACTGGACTATGAATGAGTGAGGAGAGATCAATGGGTTGCGGTTTTGTTTCTGTCCAAGAAACGCTTGCACAACTCAGCTCTCGCTCGCAAAGCCTGGGTTCAAATCGACAGCTCGTTGCGTCACCCCGGATTAAAACGCAAGGCTTGCGCCTTTTAATCCAAATCATATGCTCTTGGTTACATCTTGGGTCACGCCGTACACCAGCAGGTCTGCTATTAGTCTGACTCAACAGCCACTGGCTATAGTATGAGTTACTGGAAGGCCCATTACCTCCTGAAAGTAGATTTTAAATAAGAAATGAGCTGTACTCTGATACCCTCTATAGGTGCGATTAAGACAACACGCCGTTTGTTTTCTAGCAACGCGGACAGTTTTTGTTTTAGATTTTAGTTTGTTCCATTGGCCAGTTTTACTTTAACATTGTGAAAACGGTCGATATGGGCTTCAAGTTGAAAAAATGTGTCTAGTGTTGTGCTTGTTTTACAGTAACAGTTAAACAATGAAGGTATTGTTGGTGTTCTGTGGTGCCTCTGTGGCGGCCTCTAGTGGACAAAACACCACAATACAAGTATAATGCACTAGAACTGACAAGACATACAGGAAGTCATATATATAACCATTAAACAAGACAGTCAGCAAACAACATAATAATTATAACAAAAATGTACACACAGAGCAGCTAATAGTATGCATATTAATTGAAATGGTAATTGTAATTACCATATATTGTCCCGTCGTGCCACCCCCAATCACTCTGATGGTAAAGATGAGACATGACAGTAACATCTGACAAAAGCTTCATATTCATATGCAATGCACCCTGTATGTATAAATGCATTATATTATGATATATTGTCATATTATTCTACAGGGAGTAGTTTCTTTAAACTCATGTATTGTACACGTTTCTAATTGCTTCCACTATGTATTTTTGATTATTTTGTTATTTTGTCTGTGCTTTAGTAGAATAACGACTATTAACTACTGGAATAAATAGAAACAATAGAAACAATAGAGGCACAAAGCTTCCTACACCAATAATAAGATATGATACCCAGGGCGGAACTAAAGACCTCGGCGTCTGTTTCCAGGGGAAGGTAAATAAAGAGACACAAACCGGACCTTGCTGTCAGTTCTCGCCATTCCGCAGAACAACAAACCCTCCACCAATAAAATATTTTTAAATGAACGTTTTCTCGTGTTAGTACGGCGGTCGTGTCCGGTGTAGCTCTGGAGGAGGCCGTCGTGCTGCTGGAGGTCTACCTGGTGGTGATGATCATCTCCTTCTCCTGGGCGGTCTACTTTATCTTCGTCTCCAAGCCCGTGTTGGGCAAAAGTTAGGAGGAGAAACAGAAGCACCCCCCGGGGCGGGGCGTCATGGACTTCTCCAGGTTCCTGGACGACGACTTCGAGGTGAAGGACTGGGTGAACGGCGCCTTCCGGGTGGCGCAGAAGGAGGCGCCGGGCAAGGCGGACGCGCACGCCGCCACCCTGGTGATGAAGCTGCAGCTCTTCATCCAGGAGGTCAACAACGCCATCGAGGGTGAGTGTGAGTGAGTGAGGGAGTGAGTGAGGGTGAGTGGGAGTGAGTAAGTGGGAGTGAGGGGGTGAGTGAGGGAGTGAGTGAGGGTGAGTGTGAGTGGGGGAGTGAGGGTGAGTGGGGGAGTGAGGGTGAGTGGGAGTGAGTGAGGGTGAGTGTGAGGGAGGGAGTGAAGTTGAGTGGGAGTGAGGGGGTGAGGGTGAGTCCTAGTGACCCTACCTTATCACCTTATCCGACAGTCACCCTACCTGTATAGGTGCTGCATTGGTCCCATTGACAGACACTACGTAGGGCTGAACAGTATTATCCAATCACAGGAGCTGCAAGTTTTTGATCAGGGTAAAATATGTGGATTTATAACAGCGTTATAAATGAAGTACTGTGGTGCTGCAGAGATGCCCTGGCCTGCACGTTGTTTTCTGCAGATGTAAGAAATGTCTGTTTGGTACAGACCCCAACAAATGTCACATCATGATTTTTATATTTTTTTCAGTGAAAATGAGAAAATTGTGGTGCAAAAATGATCGCAGTCGCAATATCTGTCAAAATAATCACAATATGATTTTTTGTGATTCCACTACGGTTGACATGCCCTCCAATTCACGATTCATCCTTTGAGATGGCAGATGGAAATTGTGTAACATGTTTGTTAGTTTCTCTCTGTCATGAAATGTATTATTATTCATAATTTCACAGATTATTAATAATCACAGTGAAAGAGTGATTATGTATAGCTATATAGCTATCTTCTTACAGTCTTACAGTTCTGCTGTTAACTGTTTATGTGGTCATGTGTATTTCTGTTGTTTGTTTATATATTTATGTGGTTGTCAAGAGAGAATTGTAGGCCCTAGAAGAACATGTGTATTTATTTATGTATATATTTATGTGCTTATATATCTTTATGTATGTATGTGTATTTATACAGAGAGCAGTATCCAGGCACTACAGAACATGCCCAGGGTTCTTCGGGACGTGGAGGCACTGAAGCAGGAGGCCTCGTTCCTCAAGGAGCAGATGGTTCTGGTCAAGGAGGACATCCGCAAGTTTGAGCAGGACACGGTGCAGTCCATGCAGGTGAGGTCTTTCAGAGGTCCTCTCAGCTTACTCTGTAAACAGACCCCGTCTGAACGTAGCGCTCTGCCTCCTGCTGCCTCCTATTAGTTCACCATTCATCAAACATCGAGTTGAACGTTGACGTTCACTACTCACCGATACGACTGCGTTTGTTGCTTGCTATAATCCAAAGAAGTCCGGGCGGTGAAACAGATTATTTGCAAAAGTCTTAAAAATATTACTTTTAAGACACGTTTGACTGCAAAACACCGTTTTGGTTTGGTCAAAATCCAAAATCACAATCACGTTATTAATGTATGAACCAATGACCTAGTATCGACCTACAATTAGGGAGAGTAAAGGAAGTGTTTGTGTTTGTGTGTGTGTGTGTGTGTGTGTGTGTGTGTGTGCGTGCTCCTCCTCTCTCCCCAGGTGCTGGTAGCGATCGACCAGGTGAAGAGTCGCATGCAGCTCTCTGCCGAGGCGCTGCAGGAAGCTGACAAGTGGAGCACGCTCAGTGCTGACATCGAGGAGACCTTCAAGACCCAGGTCAACAGGACGTGATGTCACAGCTCAGCACACATGACTCACGTTAGAAGTCACGCTATAAGTCACGTTATTAGTCATGTTATAAGTCACCTTATAAGTCACCTTATAAGTCACCTTATAAGTCACACAAGTCATATCAGTAATGGTATAAGTCATGTTATGAGTCACGTTATAAGTCATGTTATAAGTCATGTTATATGTCACATAAGTCACATTATGAGTCACGTTATAAGTCATGTTATAAGTCATTAGTATTGTAAGTGAACGAGCCCTCCTGTCTTGCAGGACTTTGCGGTCATCTCGTCCAAGCTGACCAGCATGCAGGGCAGTCTGGCCATGCTGGTGGACACGCCGGACTACTCTGATAAGTGTGTCTACCTGGAGGCGCTGAAGAACCGGCTGGAAGCCCTGGCCAGCACCCAGATCGTCTCCACCTTCAACTCCATGGCTACAGGTAGGACTACCACTTATAACACTGTGGCTACAGGTAGGACTACCAGTTAAAACACTGTGGCTACAGGTAGGACTACAGGTAGGACTACAGGTAGGACTACAGGTAGGACTACAGGTAGGACTACCAGTTAAAACACTGGCTACAGGTAGGACTACCAGTTAAAACAGAGTTGCTACAGGTAGAACTACCAGTTATTGGACTGGCTACAGGTAGGACTACCAGTTAAAACACTGTGGCTACAGGTAGCACTACCAGTTATAACACTGTGGCTACAGGTAGGACTACCAGTTAAAACACGGCTACAGGTAGGGCTATAGGTAGGACTACCAGTTAAAACACTGTGGCTACAGGTAGGACTACCAGTTAAATAGGGTGGCTACAGGTAGGATGTATTTCATACTACTCCTACTCTTGTTGTGTTGCAGACCAAGCGAAGCTGTTTGTGAAAGTCTTCTCAGAGATGGACCGCATGCCCCAGCTGCTGGCCTACTACTACAAGTGTCACAAGGTAGAGAAGACGACAGTAAAACTACGACTACATCGTCCATGATCTACATGTAATGCCCCTCTGTGTGGCGCGTCTCTGTGCACCACTATATCTCTCTCTGTGTGTGTGTGTGTGTGTGTGTGCAGGGCCAGTTGCTGTCCTCCTGGCAGGACCTGTCCCAGAGCGAGCTGACGGTGAACCAGCAGCTCTCAGAGTTCTACGACAACCTGCTGTCTGCCTGGCATGCCCAGGTCCGCTGGACCAGCCAGGTCAGTCCCCCTGGCACGCCCAGGTCCGGTGGACCTGCCAGGTCATTCCCCCTTGGCACTCCGCCCCGGGATTCACAGCCAACCGCACGGGGGTGGTTATAACACCCAGCCAGAGAGAGATGGGCTGGTTCAGGGCAGGGTTGGAGCCAAAACACGGGCAGGGCTTTTATTTTCGGGATTTTCCAAAAACACAAAAATACTTTTCTAAAAGTCCAAGACTTTTCTTAACGTACAAAACCGTTCCAAAGTGCACAGCTCTTTTTAAAGGTACAATACTTTTTTTTTTTAAGTACAGGACTTTTCCAATAATACACACGTTTTTCTAACAGTTCAAGACTTTTCGAAATCTCCAAGACTTGGACTCTAAAATATTCTACACCTCCCGTGCACTACCATGCTCCGATCTCCCCCCTCCTCCCCCCAGGTGTTCAGGCGGCCCTACGAGGTGGTGACGGTGCTGCTGATCCAGACCCTGGGGGCCATGGTGCCCTCGGTGCCCGTGTGCGTGAGCACGGCCCTGGAGCGCTGCGACCCGGAGGGGAGGCTGGAGGCCCTGCTGGAGCTCCACCACACCACCTCCTCCTTCACACGCAGCCTGGAGGCCGCCACGCTGCCGCACCTCGGTACGTCCCGGGGTCAAAGGTCAAAGGTCAATGTGCTGCCGCGCCTCGGTACGTCCCGGGGTCACTGGGTTAAAGGTCAAAGGTCAACGTACTGCCACACCTCAGTACGTACCAGGATCACGGGGTTAAAGGTTAAAGGTCAACACATTGCCACACCTCGGTATGTACCGGGGTCACGGGGTTAAAGGTCAGCTGGGAAATGACAAATGAGTCAAGTCTGTGTGTGTGTAATATATAGTGTGTGTGTGTGTGTGTGTGTGTGTGTGTGTGTGTGTGTGTAGGCGAGGCCAACCCCCTGAAGCTGTGTGAGCTGGTGTGTGTTCTCCTGGAGCCCTACAGGTCCTACCAGCTGCAGTACGGAGAGCTGGAGGAGGTCAACCTGCTGGTCCAGATCAGTGCTGTACCGCTGGTAACACACGCACACACACACACACGCACATTATACATTATGATGTTGTGTGATGTCATCTGTGATGCCCCGCCCCCCAGGAACACGGTGAGGTCATGGACTGTGTTCAGGAGCTCAGCCAATCGGTGGCCAAGCTGTTCTCTCTGGCGGGAGGAGCCGTGGAGCGATGCCTCCGCCTCACCGACGGCCTCGCGGTGCGAGGGCTACTGCACGCGCTCAGAGCGCTCTTTACCAAGTAATACACACACACACACACACACACACACACACACACACACACACACACACACACACACACACACATACTACTGCACGCGCTCAGAGCGCTCTTTACCAAGTAATACACACACACAGATATACATACATACACATATATATATATATATATATATATAGTATATATATATAATATACAGTATATATATATAATATATGAATGTGTGTGCAGGTACGTGTCGGACTTCTCCACCACCCTGCAGTCCATCAGGAGGAAGTGTAGACTGGAGGAAACGCCCACTTCCTCTGTCTTCCAAGAGGATTGGACGGCCTTCCAGAACTGTGTCAGGTGGGCGGGGCCTCTCTGAGAATCATGTAGCTGATGATGAATGAGTGATGTGATGAATTCATTTGAAGTTACTGGGGGTGATGAATGATGTAGTTAGTGATGGATGAATGAAGGAGTGTAGTATGTAATGTTTTAATGAATGAGTGAGTTGCTGGGTGACGAGTGAGTGATCTAGTAGGTGATGAATGAATGAATGGTGTAATGGTGTAGTTGATGAATGAGTGACGTTTGTGATGCGTCTCCCAGGATCATCGCCACCTGTGGAGAGCTACTGAGACAGTTCGGGGCGTTCGAACAGCAGCTGTCCAACAAGTAAGACACGTGACCTCACTGTGACCTCACTGTGACATCACACTGACATTACCGTCATGTGTCTCTATTGTTTGGGCGGTCTGGTTTAACTGCAGACGTCCCGTATCAATGTCTGCTGAATTTTGATCAGTTCCACCAAATAATGCGAAAATGTCAACATTTCCGGTTCCTTCTGAAATGCGGTTGCCGAAACATCTTGATTTGAGATATTTCAGATCATTTTTACCAAACTTTTTCTCTCTAATACTGAAGTGTAAGGAATATTAATGTACACAATTCATCTGTTTATCTATTTTAACTGTTTACCAATCCCTGCTCTCTCCCCTGACCCTTCACCTCTGCTCCTCCTGAAGGATTCTGGGAACAGCGGGGAAGTACCTGTCAGAGTCCTACAGCCCGCGCAGCCTGCCTGCCATACAGGAAGTGAGCTTGGCGGACAGGAAGTGCTCCGCCCGCGGCCCCTGGCAGGAGTACAACTACCTGCAGAAGGGAAACGCAGCAGAATACAGCAGTGTGATGGAGCTGCTGTACGCCCTGAAGGTTTATAACAATATGAATATATCGTAATAATATGTCATGTTATAATATTATAACATGAAATACACACGTTCACCCAGCGTGTACTCTTGTGGAATTTAAACGTCATTAGTAACATTAGTTAATGCAGTAATAAGCATTAACTAACTAAGTTATTTATTGTGACACAATGTGTCTCCTCTGTGGGGGTCTTTTATTGTGAAGCTGTGTCTCCTCTGTGGGGGGTCTCTTATTGTGAAGCTGTGTCTATGGTGACTTGCAGGAGAAGGGTACCGGGGCATCCAGTCTGCTAGCGGAGCCGCGGGCAGCTCTGACCAGGCTGAACCAGCAGGCCAACCGGCTCGCCTTTGACTCCGTCTTCCTGCAGATCAAACACCAGATCGGCCTGCTGCACCGCATGGAGGTCAGCATCAGCACCGCGTTGTCATGGTTACTGGAGGGTTGGGTGTGGTGCTGGAGTGTTGTGTGTTTTGACTCTAGTTGTTGTGTTACTATATTTACTCTGTGTGTGTGTGTGTGTGTGTGTGTGTGTGTGTGCGCGTGTGTGTGTGTGTGTGTGTGTGTGTGTGTGTGTTACTGTAGTCACTGCAGCTGTAGTGGCGTGTGTATATGCGTGTGTGTGTGTTACTGATGTGTGTGAACATGTTGTCCTATCAGAGTGTGTGTTACTGAGGTGTGTGAACATGTTGTCCTATCAGAGTGTGTGTTACTGATGTGTGTGAACATGTTGTCCTATCAGAGTGCGGACGTTGGTCTGGGAGAGAGCTACACAGATGACCTCCCCACCTT
>OOFB01034818.1:5098-28476 GCA_900323305.1 Trachyrincus murrayi | reverse complement strand
TGAGTCAGTTAACAGTTGAGGGTGGATCCTCCCTAACTGCAGCTTCCTTGGAAACACATCTCCCAAAGAAAGTTGTTAGGATTCAAGCGGCAGACACACTCCTGTTGCTAGGTTAGGTCTGTTAATGAGTGTGTGTGTGTGTGTGTGTGTGTGTGTGTTGTGTGTGTGTGTGTGTGTGTGTGTGTGTGTCTGTGTGTGTGTGTGTGTGTGCGTGTGTGTGTGTGTGTGTGTGTGCGTGTGTGTCTCAGTGTGTGTGTGTGTGTGTGTGTCTCAGTGTGTGTGTCCTAGTGTGTGTGTCTCAGTGTGTGTGTGTGTGTGTGTTTATCAGTGGGGGGCCGGTGGAGGTGGTTGCGGGCAGAAAATAACATGAGCAATTTCATAAATGGAAGGGAGAGACTGCGACTTCCCAAATCGTCTGTGAAAGACAGAGGGAGGGCGAGTCGGGGGAGAGAGATGAGCCAAAAGCACGAGAGCGAGAGACAGAGGGCGGGAGGGAGAGAGAGAGAAAGGCAAGAGGAGGGGGGGTGTAGGTGAAGCAGAGTTGGAGTGTGAAAGACATTTAAAAAAAGCCGAGGAGAAAATAAAGGAGAGCCAGGCCTTGGTGGTAAATGGTTATAACTGGGTGAGGGAGACAGGGGGCAAAGTGAGAAAGAGTGACGAGTGGGAGAGATAAAGAGGCAGAGAGAGAGCGGGAGAGAGAGAGCAAGAGAGCAAGAGAGAGATGAAAAGATGAAGAGGGCAGATTTCCCACCAGCTGAGTGAGCACCTCTATTACCCTTTCTCTCTCCCTCCATGACTCCCCCACTTCCCTCTCCCTCCTTCTCTCTCTCCACCCCCCTCCCTCCTCTATCTCCCTGTCCTATCAGCCCCAGCATGGCATCCTCTCACATCAGATTAGCTGCAGCCTACAGAGACGGTTAAAAAGTCTTCTGTCAAAGTTATTTAAAACACATCTGACACCCGGGCCACGTGGCGCTTCTGCTTCCTGCCTCCCCCCCCCCCCCACTGTTTATCACTCCCTCCCTCTCTCCCTCCCTCTCTCTGTTTCTTCTCTCTGCCCTCTCTGCTTCTCTCTCTATCTCTTTAGCTCTTCCTCTGTGTCTTGTTTTCCTCGTCGACCTTGCCATGGCCAACCTCAGGCTGAGACATGGCCTCCGTGCAGCCGCTCCCCTCTCCCCCGTTCCCCCCCTCTCCCCCCTCCCACCGGCACCACAAGCCGTCAAAAGTCACAATCAATCAGAGACCAGGGTACGGGGGTGTGGCCTAGGTGTGGCCAAAATCAGAGCGAGAGAGACAGCAGAGAGGGGCAGTGAAAGATTTTATAACCTGGATTAATTTAAATCCACATGTTCAATAGAGGTGACAGGACATGTTTTGTGTTTTTATCATCGAAATAGAAAACTGGATACATGGTTTTGATGGGATTTTTTGTGTTTTTATCATCAAAATAGAAAACTGGGTGTGGTTTTGATGAAGAGACACTTCAGTTTCACAGCGGTTTGTTTTAATTGCTGGAAACCGGTAAAAAGAGATAAGCCATGATAATACCCAGAATATATACCAATATATACCAGAATACCATACAACACTAATACAATTGACTTCTCTAGTAAAACCAAAAATTAAATCTTAACACCATTCCTAATGTGACACATATATATATCGGATTGTAATGCAATGTTAACCGACACAGTAGGCCTACGCCATTTGACTATTTGTAACAAGACAAAGAAAAGAACACAGACAGATCAACAGAACACATTGATTAAATGACATTCAAATTGAAACAGTCAAACAGCATTTGAGACACCGCTTGGACCTGGCTGGGACATGCTTCAAATGAACCACTGCACAGACTCGTAGCTTGTGGACCATCTCTGGACCAGCTCCCACCTCACTGCGTCTGAAAAGGAATATACAACAAGCCACAATGAACGCATCAAAAGCACGTTTTTCAGCAATGTTCTCGCTTTGAGAGAACAATGGAAAAAGGTAAAGGCGAACTCCAAAGCAATGTTATAAACACAATAAGCATTGTTTGATAATGGCACACGCATGGTAAATGTCTTTAAATATAAAGTACACATGTTTACATTATAAATTGGCTGTTCTGGACTCACCTGGTCAGCACGCAGTTCAGGTAAAGAAAAGAGAGCCGCTGCTGCTCCTGCAGTGGTGGGAGCGCCAGGTAGATGTGTTGATAAGAGAATGAAAAGTAGTTCCCTTAGTTCGAGAATACTACATTATTATTTGTAATAGTTCCTTAGGTGAAAGGTGAAAAATCGGTTGAAGTGACATCTAACTTCCACAAGTTTTGTCAAAATGTTGATAATGGACCCTTTTCACAGATCAATCGTCAATAGGGTAAAGTAACTTCCTGTCCCTGTATATTCAAAGGCACTGTAAGCGATGTCGTCGGTTTGGCTAACCTCCTGTTTTTGCAGTTAGCACTCCGCTCCCTCCTCCCCGTGTCACCACATGAAGGCGGGTCTTGCATGATGCCTGTCTCTTTTTCCGAGCAGCTTTCTTTTCTTCAGCCGTTCTTTTTCTGCTTGGCATTGCTTACAGCGGCTTTAGCGTGAGGTAGGTTTTATTTATGTCTGTCGCAGCCCCAGCATGGTCACTGTGTATTTACTTGACTAGTTGTGTCTATACTGGTGCTCTGCCAGACCTAAATCAGACGGACCCATAATTAATATTGATTAATGAGCTACACCTGTGTGAGAGTGTGTGTGTGTGTGTGTGTGTGTGAGTGAGTGTATATATATATACGTGTGTGTGTGTGTGTGTGTGTGTGTGTGTGAGTGTATATGTGTGTGTGTGTGTGTGTGTATATATGTGCAATGGGCGAAACCATAGAATGTGTCAGCAGGTTTCTAGGGGGATCGCATGTCAGCAAACTCAAGGTCAATGTGGCACACACACACACACACACATGCACACACACACACGCACGCACGCACACACACAGGCACACACACACACACACGTCGATGTGACATGGCAATTCAGAGGTGTCTAAGGTGATGCGTATCCCATTAACGAGTGCAGAACAATGTCCTGACTAATGATGTAATAATGGGAATATTGAATGCATGGGAATGGGATTGGGCTCTGCCTCAGCCAAAGAGGTGGGGGGGGGGGGGCAATTCCCCTGCCGAAACAACCCCCCCCCCCCCCCCCCCCCTCCCTCACCCGCACTCACCCCTACTTCTCCCTCAACCTGCTTCGCCTTGTTGGGTTGGTGATATACAAGAGCAGGCAGCTTCTCGGAGCATAAATAAAACATGAAAAACCCGAGGAATTATGGGGACAAAGCGACAGTGATACATTTGCTCTGTAATGCTTTATTACCCGTCCATGTTTGTGGGAGCTGTCCAGGGGTTGGGTAGGATTGTTATCCGTGCGCCATTTGATTTGACCATGCGGCGAGATGCGGGTTGGGCTTCTGCTGGAGAATTAATTAATTAATCAAGTGCCAGTTGGGTTTGGCGAGGGGGAGATGTGTGTGCTGGGGTGGCGAGGGGGAGATGTGTGTGTTGGGGTGGCGAGGGGGAGATGTGTGTGCTGGGGTGGCGAGGGGGAGGCCTGCGCTGCAAGCGGGCGTATAGTGCCGAGACGTGATGGGCTAATAGCTGGAAAAGGAATTACAGTCCAATTGCTCTGTCTGGTTATGGCCCTAATACCGCGGCGGGGCCCTTCCCTGGCAGCCGGGCAGGCCCTCGGTGTGATTTGATTCCGTTTGGAGAGCCTTATTTGGCTCTTGATCTCGCACATTAAGGACCTTTCTATTCACTAGAGCAAGAACCAAGAGGGAGCAGTGGGGGGGAGACAGGCACAGCAACAGAATGGATTAGTGGACAACTGTTGAAAACGGGCAGGTCAATGTTTTAAATCCGGGGCCCTGTCTGGTTAAATCTGCTCAGAAACAACCGGTGGTAAAAAAAAAAAAGCCAGCTCTTAAGCAAGATGTCT
The DNA here is from genome assembly GCA_900323305.1 of Trachyrincus murrayi. Classification (NCBI taxonomy): domain Eukaryota; kingdom Metazoa; phylum Chordata; class Actinopteri; order Gadiformes; family Macrouridae; genus Trachyrincus; species Trachyrincus murrayi. The sequence continues at coordinate 24,501 of OOFB01034818.1, read as the reverse complement.
TGAAGAAATTGTTGACCAAAGTTAAGGTCATGCCTGTAGTTGAAACAGGCCTTGAGCAACAAGCAAATAACTCGACATCTCCCTTTATTTAAACGCTGTGTACTTTGGTCCAAATGTATCTGTCAGACCATTGTTACTTGTATTCTTTTCATTTCAGCATGCTACTCATTTCAGTCTTACGAGACCACTTTATTCTAGTCTCATGATTAAAGTGAAGTTTAATGGACTGGCCATCCTCTAGAGAATACCTTCCATTACCTTATAGATTCCTAAGGAGTGGGATCCAGAATGACTTTTCTGTTTCCTTTCTATATTTCACCCCCATACGATTCCATCAAAACAACATAATCTTCTGTCGCTGGACATATTTGCAGTGTAACTGTGTGTTTGTGCGTATGTGATGCTCAGTGGAGACATGGAACTTTACCAGCACTGCCTGTCTGCCCAGCGTATAGCCAGCCAATTATCCCTCTTAATTATCTATTGACGAGACGGAATTGATGTTTTCAGAGCACTGATTGGATAATCAGGAATGTTGGCCACAGTTATTCTCCTTGGCCGGTCTCAGTCATCTGTCCAATCTGGTCTTGTTTCAGTTTTTTTTTTTTTTTTTTGGTTCCTTCCCAGCAAAACATATTCCAACGAAACAATATGTATGAGAGCCTAGGGAGCTGTTTGAGTTATGTTACAACTGAAGACAATATGATACTGTTGGCACATTGGCTTTGTGTGTGTGTGTGTGTGTGTGTGTGTGTGTGTGTGTGTTTTCAACCTGTCTTTCAGTATTGCAAGGCGTTTCCTTCACAGCAGACCCCAGTGTTTTCTGGGCCAACAACAGATGACCTCTTTCCATTCTGCAGCTCTCATTAACCTGCACCTCTATCTGTAGCCCGGGCCAAGCCTTCTTCTTACGGGTTTACATTTCCCAAACAATCCCAGGCCGAACAAAGGAGCCGGTGCCGTTTTAATTTCTCCCCTTTTCAAGTCGGGAGTGGCCCAATGTTTTCTTTTTCTTTTTCTTCTTCTTTAGCCCCCCCGATGGAGAGCGAGCTGGCACAGGCCCAGGCAGACATGGGGGACCACGAGAGAGAGAGTGTGTGTTTGAGAGAGAGAGAGAGAGAGGAGTGACACTGATTGTGCCTCCACTAATTAAACCCCGCCTGACCCTAGTGTTGGGACATCATTAGTTCTCCCTCGTAATCATCACACGGCAGCAATTACATTCTGTTTGGCCCCATTTGCATTTTACAAGATTTCCCTAAACAATCAAGGGACCGATTGGTAGAGAGAGGGTGGGGGGGGGGGGTAATACACAGAAGTCTTGAAAAACCCTGAGACTATTTCAAGGCTAGGAAGGTGCACTGAAAGGGTAGCCCATGGAGTGTTACATTTAAAGCTAAATAAAATCAAATACACAAAATCAACTATAATCAACATTGATTGATGTCAAAATTAAATAAAGACCTGTACTGTGCAAATGAACTGTGTCTCTATCAGCTATAAGGGAAGGCCCACTACCATGAGCTATTGTTTGTTGACATTCTCTCCATTTTGGGACGAAAACCTTCCCATATCTAAGCAATATCCTTCTTCAATATCTTCACCCTTAGATTCTTCACACGCTTGAAACTCTTTGGCCCATACGGTATAAGCAACAAAAAAACTAGTGGTGCAGGCAAAAGAGAAGCACTGCATTTATTTTGAATATCAGTCGAAGCAGCACTTCAAACAAGAACCTTTAAGAATGGCTACTTAAGATCTATAGCTCAAAACACGTCTTCAAACCCATATTCTACAGTGCGACCAAGCGCTTCAGCTCCATTCTACACAGGGCTGTTTCTAGCTACAAGCCGTATACGCGACAGCTTAGGGCCCGCAGGCCACCAGGGGGCCTCCCTTTAAAAAATATATATATATATCAACATACTTTTTTGGTATAAAATTGTTCAGTGATTTTGATCCTTCGGTCAATCTGTGTTCAAATGGAGCTTTAATGGAACCATTCTGCAAAAATTCGCCTGGACCCCCTTGCATTGTTCGGCCTAAACCACAATGGTGTGGGTAGGGAATTGGGAGAGAAATAAACCATAACATATTATGTATATATATTAGAATGAATGAACATTGAGAAAGGGGTTCGATAAGTCGTTTGTGTTGGCGGGAGGGGGTGGGCTTCTACCTAGGTGCTGGAAGTGCTACAGCGGCCTTCACTAGGAAATGAAAACGGTGTTCGTTCAAAGCAAAATCCTTCTCGGCCCGATTTAAGTGAAACAGAGAGGGAAAGGGAGATAGTGAGACCAAGAGAATCTGAATTATTTGGAAAACAATACTCAACTTTCGACTTTCATTCGCAGATACTGATTCGATTGTCTTGCAGAGAGTGCACTACAGCACACACACTCATGGGATATAGAGCCATCAATATAAGTGTTTGCTTTTGGGAAAAAAACGTGGACAAGGGCATCCTCCTCCATCTGTATTCAGAGAGACGGCAGTGTTGCGCCCAGCACAGCAAGTCTCTCGCTTCCACCAAGATGCCATCTATAGAGAAACCGCCGTACGTCACGCACATCAAAGATGGCTTCGCTTCGGAAAGGCACACAGAGACACAGTTGGCATCTGCACAAAGTGAAGGAGGCGTTTTTTTTCTCTGTCTCCTCACGGTGCTATTTCGTGCATCTGCTGTTACTAAATCTGACAGCAACAGCCGAGTAAGGTCGTCGTGTTAAGAAGAGAATTATGCCGGCAAATACCCGCGGGGCCCCTCCAGCTTACCAGACGTGAGACGGACCAGCCGTGGATTCTCAGTCCCCGTCGCGGAGTAAATAAAAAATGTTGTCATTGGAGATAAGACAACGGCACGGATGACAATCAGTCTAATGGTGGTAAACACTGCTCATCTGCGAGAGGACAGAATAATTAATGGCTGAGCACGAAACACGCAGGCCAGGCAGCTTTTTTACGACAGCTCGGCACGGCGGGCTGCTGCCAATAGATTTCGAAGTGTGTGAAATGAAAACCTGCAAGATTAGAAGAAAGAAGAAAAACAAAAACAAAGAATAATACAGATAACCATAGTAGCCGAGCCGCAGGTGATCTCACCCGTGGAATATCAGACGACCGCCCCCACCAACCCAAACTTATGCTGGCGTGCGTCTGATCTCATATTTATTCTCATTGTTATTAATTCATCAATGCACAGCTACTGTTTTTATCCTCTCTGTTTTTATGTGTGTGATACCATCCTCCCCTCAACCCCCCCTAAACTCCCACCGAATGCAGAGAAAAAAAGAGAAACCATCTCCACTCAAGCGTACATAATCTCTGTAGACGAGTGTGCCGAGAGACACGGTTGCAGAATTAACTCCCCTTTACTTAGAGACAAGATTAGCGGGCTGAGATAGAGCGAGGTACGATCATTGGTTTAGGGAGAGAACTCCTCGACTCTTCATGACAAGGTTATGTATTCTCATCGGCAGGGACGGTCTATATACTTCAACCGCAGCACAGCTCAATAGCAACAAGGTTTATTGAGCTTCTATAGGACAACATTGCAGCAAGTGTGATGGTGGATGGTTGGCAATGACTTAGACCCTGACAGTATGTTACTCTGTTTTCAAGTCACTTTTGCTTGATGGCACATTTTCACAATGTCCTGTCCTAAAGTTACATGTTATATTCCATAATTGAGGAATTATATTATGTAAAACCCATAATTGCCCCATTTTTTTATCATTCTATGTATAATAGGGAAAAAAGCTCTACTTGTCTTCGTGCATTATCCCTTGGCTGGAAGAACAAACAGTGGAAACCATATTTAAATCTATGGTGTATGGCATGTTTGCTCTCCATGTTCCAGTATTACAGGCAGTAATGTTCTCACAGTAATGTTCTCACAAGTGTCAACAGGCCCGATGAGTTAGTTCTGAATCGGTCCGTATCATGGCACTTTATTCATGAAGGAAGCAGATTCTTGGCTTTCTGGAGTTTCGGGTGTGTGGCCGGGCATGTTTTAGTCGAGAGTTATGCAGTCCTCTTACTAGTACTGTTCATTTGTTGCTGTGCCTTGTCTGTCTTAAAGAGTCGGATGAGCTGACGGGTAGGAATCAAAACATCAACAAGAGACAGAGAAGTTAAAGACATATTGTTGGCTATACACAAGCTATTGAGGCAGAATGCACCATGTAACCCTTTGCACAGCAGCTTGTTAAATAATACTTGAGAATGTTGAGTAGAATATTGCGTATGAAATATTGAGTAATGACCACAGGTTTAAACATGTGGTCAACATGAAGCCACACGGAATGTTAATATTAAGTGGGAAGAAAATTTAAGTAGAAATGAGAAAACGTGCTGAAATGTGTGCGTCAGTTAGCTTCACATAATTTAATAGTGTTACAACCCCTAGGTTCCTCAGTATGGCTGGCAATGGCTGCAGAAGCCTAATATGTTTCGCCCTGATTATGTGGTTTCCAGGTCATGTCATTTTGAGCCAGTAAGGAAAAATGTATAGGGTGCGTATCCCCATATATTTCCACATCACTGGCTCAAAACAGACGTCCAAATGAATTGAGCTTCCTTTTTCTAAATTGCAATTACTTCGTGCAGAATTAATCATATAAAGGAACCGTGATAAGAGCTAATAACTGGTCATTACAGCATACAGTGTTCATTATGACTAAAAACTTACTTCATACCATCAGGAGAGAACAAAGTGCATTCTGGAGCCAGATTTCACATTAAGGCAATTTAGAATATTCCAGACTGCCTAATTTAGGGGTCGGACTTCTGTGTAACTTAATTTGACAAGATTAATTATACAATTAAATCCAAACTCCTCTCAATTATGTGGAGAAATGCTGGCTGCTTGCTCCAGCCGACCCCTCACCTCTGCAGAGGCGAGGTACCTGATAAGCATAATTTCAACAGAGGCAGAAGAAATTGCCGCCTATTTTGTCGCTGTGCTCGACTCAGCACATTATTGTTCTTAATTGCAGGCTGACTTCATAACCATATGCCCTTGACACGGCAAGGCAGAATGTTATGCTATTCGCTCACACATTACAACATGTGGGGAGAGCTCCTTCCTGATTGACAGGACAATCAATTGAAACAAATGATTTAACTGTGTGTCAATTGGCTTTGTAATGACAATTGGCAGGGTTAGCACTTAGATTTCAGAGATTCATCATCTGTGACGAGTGAGTGACTAACAACATAATTTGGTGTTAGCCCATTACGTTTATGCAATTTGCAATGTGCGATATGTGCTCAGTAAATCCTTGCATGTACGGCTTGTATTAGCAGGCAACAGGAGTAGACCGTCTGACACTGCATCAAGAAAAGTTATGTCCTCGGTAGAATATATTCCTTGAGAGCTTTTCTTTTCGACAGAGAATACAACAGCACTTCAAACCACATTAGGGTACCGCTGACGTTAACCACATCCATGCCAAAGCCAGTTACCTTCATAACTGATGTGGAGCGTTGGCAGGACCCTGCGCCTGTTAGAGGGAGAGACCGGGGAGGGAGAGACCGGGGATGGACGCTCATCCACCTTGACAGTCAGCCATTATCAACACAGTTCTTGGAGCGAGGCAGGCATCTCACCAGGGATGGGTGTAAAACCTCTTTCAAAGACCTTCGCAATCCCACTCTCCTAACCCCCCTCCCCACTCTCCATCCTGTTATTCTTCTTGCCTGCCTTCCCCTTCTGCAGCCTTCAGAGGAACGGGACAAAAGGGGGGGAAAATGGTCTATTTGACCTTAATCTGCTCAGCAGTGAGTAGCGGAGAGATGACATGCATCCTCCGAGGTAAAGGCCAATTGTTTCTTTTTCTCTCTTCCGAGAGCCAATTTACGACCTCCCTCTGGGAATTTCTCCGAAGCTGTGAACTATTTCAGGTTTGCTTGCATTGTTTTTTTTGAATTGGCTCAGCTGGAAGGAGAGCTCAGAAAGAGCAAGCAGTTTCAGTTTCCTCATTCTCCATCATCTCCCGGCGTAGTCGAATCCAATCCACGCGGATGAGCCGACATGTACAATACCGCCATCTCATTCAGCAACAGAGAGCAACACAAAGAGAGATCTGGAATCCAATATCTTACATGAAATCCAATATCGTACATGTAGCGTTCAACAAATAAGCACCAAGCACAATTGGTCACAGTTAGTGTAGTAAGAATTATCTTAACAATTTGTATGGATTTAAATAAAAAAACATTAAAATGGCCGTGATTGATCTAGTGCATATCCAAGGGGAAATTAAATAATGGAAATCAGTAACATTTTGATATGAGATCGAATAGACAGACCCTCTTAATCAGCATCAAGGCTAGCGTTCCAAAACAGGCGGTAGATTAGTTATGCTAATCATCTGCAAATTCAGCGTGTGGACTTAAAAACAACTTTTTCGCTCAGCCTGTTCTTTTACTATTTAGTCATTGGGCTGACCCTTTTATCCAAAGCGACTTGGCAGTGAATTCAGATACATTTCATTGAGGAGCAGGTACTAGGAGGTTAGGCATCTTGCTCATGGATGACTATAGAGGTAGACTGCGGACATTGGGGATCGAACCAGTGCACACACGCTACCTGCGGCTCTCCATTCAAGTATGGATTCCTCCGGTCAAAGTAAAAATGTTTTGTCACCCACATGGGAGGTTTTTAACCAATCATATTGGTTAGCAGATTATTTGACCAACCATGCTTGTTTCCCTGCTGGGCATGGGGGCTGGTGACATATTAAAGACATATCCACAGTCTGACTCATGAACAAGGGAAAGGGGTTGTCTCTAATCTGAGGCAAAAATAACCACCAGTGTCACCATTAGTGGCTGAGAAATACATCATAAAATACTGATGGAGAATGGGTTCAATTGCTTTTTTCCTCATAAGAAAAATTCTCATCAAGAGCTAGAGCAGCATGTAACAAACAAAAAAACAAATAAATAAATCAACAAACATTATTTAGCAATAACTCTTAATAAGCAAAAGCAACTGACTTCTCTCAGCTAGGCCGAATCAACATATTGTGAAGAATATTGTGAAGAATATCCATCTGTTTCCCCAGTCGTAAACAACATATTTTATAAGACCAAAAAAAAAGTTAAATCAGTTTGTCAAGAGACAAAACCGCAGCTCAGATTTCTTAATAAATCCACAAAATCTCTGACAGACTTGAGGAACACTCATAGTCGAGAGGCGATGCATTTTTAACAACGTATGAAAGCAGGGAAATTAACCACGAGTCAAGTCTTGCTGAGCCAACGCTGGGCATGAATTAATAATTAGGAGTGGAAGAAGTTATTAAGTTATTTGTTAACAGTAAATATTCTGTATGTGTCCCTGGGAGCATGACTTTTTAATAATTCCGAGTTTTTAAACTTTAATGCGTAGCTTCATCCTGAAAACAATGGTGCTTAGGCCTAATTGATTCCTCGGGCTGGGAGTAATTATGATGGTTGTGTCTAAGCGAAGCCTGATCTACTTGGCTCTGGGTGAGAGAAGAGAGAGCAAAGGGAAAACAGAAAGAGAGAGAGGGAGAAAAATTTAGAGATAGGAACGGATACGTGGCTGAATGAACACTGGGTTCCTAAACATTGGCACTACAGCTCGCCTCCTAAAATCCAGAACTATCAAACTAGCAATGTTCGCGTTAAAACATTAAAATTGTCCAACATCTCACCATTCCACTCTTTCATTGTAAAGCCATACGTTGACTGCCTCCAAATATTCTCTCTCAATATCTCCAAGTCTATTTATTGCTTAACATTTTAGCCTTACCGGCAGCCTGCTAGGGTCTGGCTCCTAGCAGGGTCACAGTGCCAATCACATCTGCCAGGAGTCACTCTCTGCAGGGGGCCTTTTTAATCCATCAGCCCTCTGCATTAATTACCCACACCACCACTGGGTCTCTTGATACTGCCGCATGAAAGGCCACGTTCCATCAAACTGGAGGAGATTCTATGGTCCATTACCTGGGGACACCTTGCACATGCACAGATATAGGCATAGGCTACGGTAAGCAAGAACCACAGTGATACGTGTTGTACCCTCCACAAATGAGTCTTTTACTATAAACGATGCACACATACAACACAAAACACAACACATTACATTATCATTATATCATGTCCTTTAGCAGTAAAAAGCAACTCAGAAAGAGAAAAACACACACATTACTTGATGTAGTGATGCAGACTAAAATAAACACCCACAGCAGTGTCCCTGCCTTCCGGTAGCGAGGGGAAGTGATCCACAACTGATGGGGTTTCCCAAAGGCCAGCGACACACACTCTGCTTACCCAGAGACCGCCAGGAGAAAAATGCCAATTGTCTCCCGGGCAACGTCTCCATAGCGCAACGTGCCCGACTGTGCACACACACACACACACACACACACACACACACACGTTAGGGTGCTGTCTCGTAAGGCAGAGTGGGTCCTGGTCACAGCTGCTCTCTCCTGCCTCAGGAGGAATTGCTTCCATTTGGCTTGTCACTTTGGCCGGGGACACTGTGGCTTTTCTCATTTGTCAGTGAGCGGGGGCCATCCTCATGGCTCTCATGGCAAAACTTGGGGCCCCTAGCAGGAGAGGAGACACAAACTCTCCCTCTCTGTCATGTGCTTGCTTTCTCGCTTTCTGTCGTCCTCATCTAGCCTTTTATTCCTTCTATTCATGGGGTTAAAGAAAAAAGACCAAAGGATCCCAGAGCAACAGGGAGATGTGGACAGCGTGGTCAAGGACGTAACCTCACGCGGAGCGCTAGTTTGAATCTAATACATAGTACAGTAGGTCTTTTAGCCAGGCCCAAACTGGCTGAATTAAGATCAGCCGAGTTTTCTAATGTGATTTAAAAGTAACTTTAACTTTCACAGATTTTATTATGTATAGCACTTTAGCTCCAATTTATATCTGGCACTTTAGCGCTGTATAATTAACGCCTCATTTACAAACCAATGGCGGTGTCAAACCATGCAAGGCAACAACCAGCTTACTGGGAGAGGTTAGGGTTAGGTGTCTTGCTCGGAGACGCCTTGAAACGAGGAAGCAAGAATCAAAAGTGCAACTCCTCCAGTCTCCAGACAACCTGCTCTAACCCCTTGAGCTCCTGCCGCCCCCATAATGGCAATCAGACAAGCTTTTAGTAATTATCTACAAACATAGTCAAATCATTCTTTCTTCTGTAACACTGCGGTAGTCTTGGCTACTCATTCACATGCACAGTTTGTAATTTGATTATGAGAAGAAAGGATTCAATTAAGTCCTCGTATAGGAATATGCTAGTTCCGATAAACACCAAGTCGTTCATATTCATAAGCGAAGCATACAATTCCTTGACATTAACTGTGACTCGCTTGATTTTTATATAATGGTACACCGTGAGGTAATTATATCATAACATCCCAGCAATAACGGTGCTGGTAACATTTCACAGCACCGAGGGAACACAGTGGTCCAATTAAAAGAGCTGTCACAAGAAGCCCGGGCCTTGAAACCTGGCTTTAACGTGCTGTGCCAGTACTGGTCTCGCTATGATTAGAGGCTGCAGTCGCTTTGAGGAAAGAATGCTTTCAAGTGTGCCTGGTTCCACTTGCTGCAAGTCAACAGGTGATTTCAAGACATTTATCTTGATTAATGGTAATGTCTGCCTGGGGAGGAAAAAAAGCAAGAACAACAAAAACTGCATCTGCATCGCTGTGAGGTTACTTGGTTATAGAAGTCCGTTTGGTTCTAGGAAACGCTATTCCTGTGTGTTGTTCGCTGTGTCTGCCACTTAAAGATGGATTTGTGAACACACTGCTGCTTTAAGTAAGAATAGATGAATTAAGGCCCTTTTGTGCAATCAAACGGATAAGTGTTAAGATAACAGCAATGATACACAGTTCATTTGCATGTTAAGGTAAATACAACATTTTATTTTCAAAATGAACAGAAGCGCAATTTAAACAGAGAAATGACAAGAAGTAAAAGTTGAATGCAATGAAATTATGAAATATGGATGTCTTCAAAATCCTTCCCAGCTGTAAATAAATAAAAACAAGATAAAAAAAACAACAAATTCACAAAAGAATCTTGTCATTTGGGCGGGCACGTGCATGTTTAAACATTCAAGTGTTAAGTCGATGCAGATTGTAGGACTCACCCACAGGCTCGTCCATCGGGTCGTTTAGGGACCGATCATGGAAGGGAGGCTGAGGATAGCAGCGGCGCCTGAAGGATCAGAGTGTTGAAGAAGCCTTACGACTGGCTACAGCTGTACTGAGACTGAGACTGACACTCACTTTCACTGCAGAGCCTTGGTTCAGTGCAGTCTATTCTGGGAGATCTTCCCAGAAATGAAGACTACATTTCCAATGAAAATAGTGAATTGCCTTTTTTTATTGAATTGTGTCTATTATTCTCAGTGGTATGTAAGTATGAAACATCATTTCATGTGATGCTTTATAAGGTAAGTGTATTTCTTGCTTTAGATGAATAGGCTATTGGTTGTCTGGGGAAATTATATTTGAGACCTTTTCAACAATAAATTGTTAATCTAGTATTTATTTTACCGTTACGCCTTAAACATTGTGTTTAAGAAGCACAATCATTGATATTAAGGTGCCACTAACACCACCTTAATGTTTTATTTGGATCAGTCTAGACATTTTGACATAACAGCCACTTCCTAGAATGCCAGTAAGAACCGACAAATATCAAGCCAATTTGGTGTAATCATATAAACAAAAAAGTAAAATCCTTGCCCAATCTAGGCAGAAAATGTTTTTCTAAAATGCAACAGTAAGACTTGCAAATGAGTTTCATTCCGCCAACAGTTTGTAGTCAGTATTTATACTTTTTGTACATTTCATGTATTTATTCTTGTATGTCTTGTATGTGGAGACCTTTTGGATACGGGTCGTACCGATAATCTTATTTACCCATGTCAGCTCTACAACGCCTCAGAGGCAAGCAATTAACCCCTCATGGGGTTATTTACAGAATGCACATCCTCGCCGAAGTAAATAAACTAACTCTGAAAATGAACGCAATTAATACGCAGGTTAGGGCAGAGCTGGAGAAAAAAAATCGAATTTAAAGCAAAACTGGAGAACTACGGTCCATACGACACCAACCTGTAGTATCGTGCTGCCTCTCCTGGTCTGCGTCTCGATGGTGCGGAAGTGCTCCAGGACTTTGTGGTAGTCGTGCCTGGACAGCGAGTACAGTCTGCAGGGGCTCAGGGCCCTGGCCAAGGGGCTGGTCTTGCCCGTACCCATCACCAAACACTCTGAGAGGGATCAGTCAGCCACAGCAAGGGGGTAAGGGGGGAAGCAATAGGTGAGCACACACAGGATTTACCTCAACTCAGAAACGTCCTGCTCCACTGTTAGCAGGGACTACCGTGTGATTACTGTGTGGTAGCCAGGGGGCCGGCGGAGCTCAAAGACGCTACCTTTCCCCACATGCAACATATAAATGTCAGCATTGTTCCTGGAGCACCGGCCCATTCTCCTCTCCACACAAACAGGTTTCCGGCGTGTAAATAGCAAATCACTGGAAATCACATTAGTGAATGCATTTTATTTTAAATTTTTTTCCTTCAGAAAAAGTATTTGTGACAACCTTAATGTATTCCCAAGTTTAATTATTTCTTAATATTGACATTTCTAATTAAGCAGCGTAATTGGAAAGCCTGTGTGCAGCGGCAATCACTTCAGCCGCCGCTGATAAATGAATATAAAAATTATTAATGAATGCTACCACTTTTAATTGCTGTGTACCCGTAGTCATAATTGCTGCAGCATCCTCCTTGAAATGACACGGTGACAAATACAAGTGTCATGTCAGCGCTTTTCTTTTTCATCACACACCTCAATCACAGCTAATCCATTTCACCTCAGTCATAAACAGTGAAACAAATTAAACTCTCATTTCATTTTCCACCTTCATTAATACATCTTGTTTCCAAGGTTACAATCATTTAGCAACTCTGGAACAAAACTAATTCAGAGAAGCGTGTGCTTTGATATTTTCGAGGTAAAGGCGAGGAGGAAGCTTAGCGTGGAAAACAACTCGGTGGAGGGGCTTTTAATCCTCCGGCGCCAAAGTGTTCCTCCTATGTTTATCACAAAACAAAAGCACTTTTTTTTCTGTTTTAAACTCGCAAACAGTTTTGATATTGGACTTTAAGCGCTTATACCCAGAGAATGAAGCCCATAATTCAAACTTTGATCATCTTTGCCAACGTTAAATACTGGCAAATGGCCTACTTGTATTGTGTATTGAACTGTGCCTGTGTGAGTACCGCCAGTGGAAAAGCTTGGCACTAGCAATAACCGCACAATGTCATTATGGCTGCTGGTCTTCCCTCTTGACGGTGTAATGGGAAAACTCCAGACACAATGACCCAATTTGGCAGAGTGGCTAGGTGTGGGTCTGGCGGTGGGGGCAGATGGTGTGGTGTTTGGCATGCTAGCTTGCATTTTAAATACAACACTCACGCATAATACCGTTTTTGCGTACAAAATGGAAAATCTGCAGCGCGAAATGTCACATTTCAAGAGCGCATAAACACTACGTTTTCTTCTTCGCTCGCATAAAAAGGACAGAGCGCCTGAAGAAATGCAAGGCTAAAGCGGATGGGGGGGCGGTGGTGGTGCAGGAGGAGGGGGTGGGGGGGGGGGGGGGGGTGCCAATGATGAGTTCTCAGACTAGCCTCTTTCGCATGCAAATCATATCTGAGTTTCTCATTAGCATAAATGCATGAGCAACTCTAAATGCTTTTAATTTTCAATCTCGCCAAGCAGAGGAGTAATTTGTCACTGTCAGGGTGGGAGTCTAAAAGGGGGGAGCGGAAGGGGGGAGGGGGGGGGGGGGGGGACCAGAGGGAGCCAAGGACTCTACGCTAAATTGGAATCATAGGAAATTTCTGATTCACTAATTGACTGATGCGTGGTTCAATCGAGCTGCCTTGAAGGTGTAAATAATTCTGTGTACATGCACACGCCACAAGCGGGGGGGGGATGTGCGAGGTGGATACCAAAAAAAAAGCACATTACATGATGCCTCTCCTCGGGCAGTACTTTCTCTCTGCCGAAGCTAATTCCCAGCCTTTCACATTTCCCCTCTATCTCTCTAAGGGGGTGCAAATTTGCTGTTTTAGTGCATAATCACAGATAATCAACTTGGAATTAAAACAAAATGTCAAATTTTTTTACTTGCCTTTGCTTTTTTTTGCTTTTACACAAGCGGAGGCAGCTCAAAGCAACACAGCAGTGAAGCACAACGTTAGAGCAGCTTATCATGCAGAAGCAGTTTTGAGCCGTTTTCAAATTTTATCTCCGTTCTTTTAACGTGTACGTTCAAATGACACTGTAATCTCAAGTCGAACGCTTCATTTCTCATTATTCTACAAAGCGGTTCAGATTCAGACAGACCTTCTTAGCTAAATTTAGCTATGGGTGAAAAGATGCAAGAAAAAAAAAAAGATGAAACGAGTCTTGAGTGACTAAAACCCAATTATGCACATGTAATTAGCATTTCTCTAACGAGAAAGGCACTACCACTGGGTTCTGCCACTCACCTCCAAAGAAGGACCCATCAGAGAGGACCTGGACGACGTCGCCCGTCTCCACCCTCATGGCTCCTTTGTCAATGAAGTACATTATATTGCCCAGCTCGCTCTTCCTCATGATCAGGTCATTCTTCTCGAACGCCTCGAAGACCAGCACCTTCAGTAGGTCCTCCATGAGGAGGGGGTTCTTGTCCTTGAACATGGGCATTTTGGACACCAGATTGATGCAGTTATAACGTATCACCTCCTGGTGGGATTGAACAAGAATAAACACAGAGAGAAGGTTTGAGGTGAAAAGAGAATAAATTGAGACAAAGTGAGAGTGGTCTAATTCAAATGGCACCAGTTAATAAAGACAAAATCAAGCGAGGGTTGTGCAAATCGATCCAGTCATTTGCAGGGGGCCCTCTGCTGGGGCCCAAACATGCTACTGTCAGGCTTTTAAACAGTGTTCTTATATTAAATCAACTCAGGCCCGAGCATTGACTATAACATGATAGTCACAGAACATCAAAATCTTCCTTTGGATCTTTAACATCAATGCGATTCTTAAGGTTTAATTGCAGACTATTCACCAACAAACACACACAAAACTTTGTCATCGTACCCGTCTGAGTGGCTCAGACAGCTGTTCCAAGATGGCTTCCTCGTCGAACCACTTGCCCTGGTAGCGGCTCTTCAGGTGCTTTACAACCTTTTTGCGCAGCTTGCCGGGCACGTGGTGATGCCGCATGTACGCCATCAAGCTCTCGTGCTGTAGAGGAGAGGGCTTAGTGTCTGGCTTCAACTAAACAAATGTGACAAAAAGTGCTTTTGCAAGTTTAATTTTGTCCCCAAAAAAATACATCTATCCATCTGTCAGTCTATCTCTCTGTCTGTGTCTCTATCCATCTATCCGTCTGTCATCCATCCATTTATGTGAACCTCAGTATGGGTTTGGATGTAAAGGAGCCATATCGCGATGCCCAGGATTTTGCATTGTGCTCATACTGCCCTCCAGTGTTTAAGGGCTGAATTCTTTGGTTGGACTGATGTTGATGCATGAATAGAACACAGAGCTGATGGTAGGGCTGCAACAAATGATTACTTTCACAGTTGATTAATCTAACAATATTTTTTTTCCATTAATGGAGTGTGACCACCGCACTTGCATCCCTGGCCAGAAAAAATCACAGCCGACCAATCACACCCCTTGAACAGTGAATATAACATCCTGACCTCTGGCCACCGCTACCAGCAACCATTACTCAGGACTAACAGAGCCACTAGTCAGGACTAACAGAGCCACTACTCAGGACTAACAGAGCCACTACTCAGGACTAACAGAGCCACTACTCAGGACTAACAGAGCCACTACTCAGGACTAACAGAGCCACTACTCAGGACTAACAGAGCCACTACTCAGGACTAACAGAGCCACTACTCAGGACTAACAGAGCCACTACTCAGGACTAACAGAGCCACTACTCAGGACTAACAGAGCCACTACTCAGGACTAACAGAGCCACTACTCAGGACTAACAGAGCCACTACTCAGGACTAACAGAGCCACTACTCAGGACTAATAGAGCCACGACTCAGGACTAACAGAGCCACTACTCAGGACTAATAGAGCCACTACTCAGGACTAACAGAGCCACTACTCAGGACTAACAGAGCCAGATCCTGTGCCGACCCTATGCATGTGCACAACAAATTCCCCCTTTGGGCAAGTTCTATTCTATTCTATTAAAATGTCATAATAAATAATAGCAAATGCCCATCACGTTACCAGAGTTGATGTCTTAAATGTGCTTGTTTTATCTGACAAGCTACCAAGAAAAACTAAATATTTGAATTTCTGAAGCATTAAGCATTAATTTTCTGTCGATGAATCAACTAATCTGAGCCTATATAGGGCATCACGCTACCTTGTTGTTGTACACATATTCACTAGCTTTGGAGTTGGTGAAGAGCGTCGTTATCCTGGCCAGGATCAGCGCCCACAGGACTGCTCCAACAACCATGCTGATGGTAGTCACCCAAAGCTCTAGTAGTCCTGAAATTAAATCCAGGGAGGAGAAGAAGAAACACACTGCTAAATGCCTGCTGGCAGAACGCAGCATGTGGCTCATGTAAGTGAAAGTGAAAGAGACTATCTATAACATAGCCTTACCTTTGGGAACTCTCTTTGATCCGTAGTTAAGAGCCATCATTTGACAAAGCGAGCGCAGCATGGACTTCGTGTACTGGTACCAGGTTGTTTTGTCCAATTATTGTATACGTACATGTTATATTAAATGTATATGATTACATTGAATCAAAATGGTATTAAAGAAGGATGAAACAGACTGTCCCTTCCACAAAGTTGCAACCTTTCAAAGATAATAGGCTCTAGTAATTAACCTTCGCTAATTTCAGCATTATTTGAGCAATGTTTCTCAACCCCCTCCCCCATTACAGCACTTATTAAGAATCCACATTGGATGATTTGATAGCTTGGTAACCTGAGGGCTACCAGCTTGCTCACCAGCCATCACCATGGACAATACAAAATTTCAATTTTTTTTAAATTGTACTTAAAATGTTTGCTTGTAAATACTACTATACATGGCATCCATTGCATCCCTCACCATCCCTGGAAGGAGAGATCCCCCACCCTGCGTTCCTTCTCAAGGTTTCTTCCTTGATAATTAAGGGAGTTTTTTCTTGCCCTCTTGAGGGGCTAGGGTTAGGGGGTGTCATAAATATATGGCCTGTAAAGCCCTTTGAGACTGTAACTGTGATTAAGGGCTATCAAATAAAATTGACTTGATAGTCGGCGATTACATTACATGGGCGATGATACACTTACCATGAGTCCGTCCACTACTACCCAGCAGTTGTCTGGGAAGTCCATGAGCACAGCGGACAGGAACTGAAAGCAGGCGTTCCAGTGGCACATCAGAACGAGTCCCACTATCATGTGAGTCAGCTCTAGAGTGGTGCCTATGGTTCCAATGTCCTAGCCAGCCACACACACACACACACACACACACACACACACACACACACACACACACACACACACACACACACACACACACACACACAGAGAGAGAGAGACGTATGTGACACTTGACTTTTGAAGTGTAGTGCTAGGGACACATCAATTTCTACATTTTACCTAATATTGAAAATCTGAAAAAAAGCTATTTTTTTAAAAACAATTGAAACATGTTGTGGCAGTTTGCCCCTGCCACCTGCCATCTACTGTGGCTTTCCAGGGCTTCTCCAAGAGCAGGACACAGGCAGTTGATGAGTAAACCGGTTTATTGTTATTTTGTGGTAGTCTGAACAACAGAGCAGGTGGTACATGCTGGAGCTCCTCCTGAGTGGGTTTGCTGGTGGCTGGTTTAACCTGTGGGCCTGATTGGCCAATGCCCCACAGGTGTGCAGCCTCACCCAGCCCCAGAGTCTAATCAGTCTAACTCCGACCAGGTGAGGCTGCTTAAACCAGCCACCAACAACACACACTCCACACATGTCTAACTGTGAAAAATAGATTGTCAATTAGATATGTTCTAGAAACTCCATAATACTACCATATACTATACAGTTCAGTAAACGCATTGGTGAAGATTGGTACATTTTATGAGTAGATAATAGTTTTGTTCTCACGATTAACCGACTAACTAAAACTAATGCACATGCCTGTTCCCAGTTGCGGATGTATCGCAGGAGCCGGGACAACCTCAAGAGACGCAGCAGACTGAGCAGCTGGATCAGCTTGATCAGACGCATCATCCGCATGCCGGCGAGTTCAGTCCAGCTCAGATCCAAGCCCATCACGGCCTGCACACAGTGTGTGTTTACAGTTCATGACCAAGCCAAAGACAATAGAAGAAATTCAGGAAATCCTTAACAAATAGATAATACTCACATCAAGTACTAGAAGGCAGTAGTCCACTGGCACTATTGTGAGTAAGTCAACAAAGAACCATGACTTTCAATAGCGCAGCCGGATTAGTTTTAGGTCCACAATGACACCCTGGGAAAAAAATAATTTTAGAACAAAATCACAAAGCTGGCATTTTTATACTTTATTAATTATTAATTGGTTCAGTTTTATTTTGTATCAGAGAAACAAAGAAGAGGTTTGAAATAAAAAATAGCAATGACCACTACAATACAGACACACAAAAAAACACATAACATTACAGTTCATAACATTCCTATTGCAGTGGTATCATAGTATAATTAGTAGTAAATTAAAGACAGAGACAGACATACATACAGACAGAACGAGAGGGGGGGAGCGAGAAAGAGAGAGAGAGGGAGAGAGAGAGAGAGAGAGAGAGAGAGAGAGAGAGGGAGAGAAACCAGATGGATAAAGAGGCAGATATGCATAACTCATGTCTTCTTAAAGACATAATGTTAAGCATGGCGACTAGACTAAACATGCAGATGATGGTACCCATCAGAGTGGGTTCATAGTCCTGTGATATAGAGCTCTAGGTTGACCACGTTGGACAGCTATGTCAATAGCATCCATCGTCAAAATATCAATCAGCTTGCCCAGCTGTGTAAATAATAGCCAATAAAAGTAATGAGCATATGAAATGTAATGGTACTATTTAATATAAGAATAGACATTATTAGGGATATTGAGTTGTGAAAAACAATCAATAAACAAATAAACACACCAACAAAAATAATATAACCATCTAAATAAAACGGTGGTGTGTTAATGTAGTGTGTATTTGTGTGGGTGTGTGTTAACTGACCTACAGAATGTGGTATTTGCTTTTAGTGTGCGTGGGTGAGGTTTTAAGTCACAAGATAATTTAGAGTGCTGTAATTAACTGAATCCACTGTGATGTGCTTGTGAGTTTGTGATTAGTTTTCCAATTCACAAGTACCGGTAATATAAAATTGGGAATGAAAAAGAATGGGAATAGATTCGTGACCAAAATGATTTATTAGTTATGTTAGTTTCGAGTTAGGCGTTAGTATGGTATGAGAATGAGATATAATGGCCTGCAATACCAAGTGAAAGTGCATGGGTATCTAGAAGGTAAATCAATAATCAATTTGACATTGTGGTGCATGACATTCTACGTTCATGCCGTTCTATTTTCTAAACCACTGATTTTTTTAACTATTGCAACTAAGGACAAAAAATATATTTTAACAATCAGGGCATAGCCTGGCTAGTATTTACCATTAGTAGAGCAGTCCAGAATTCAAGTGTAACTGTCATCAGTATAAGAGTGAGAGAAGATAGCTTCACTCCTCACACACATTTCTTTATTAGGTATTCACAGAGTATCTGTGGATACCTATTGTTATTATTATTATTATTATTATAGCTGATGATATTAGGGTATGGTACGACAACCATACACATGATTGGTGTGGAGATATAGCACTGATATAGCTAGTTTAAAACGTTTGAAACTAGCTATATCAGTGGTTTACATCTCCACACACACACACACACACACACACACACACACACACACACACACACACACACACACACACACACACACACACACACACACACACACACACACACACACACACACACACACACACACACACACACACACACACACACACACACACACACACACACACACACACACACACACACACATATCATAGTGTACACCAGGGGTACTCAAAGTCCGGACTCCGGTCCGCATCCGGACCGAACCACAACTGTCCCATCCCCAGGGGGCGATTTGTTTTGCAGGATAGTAGTGATAGTAAAAACAATAACAACACCAACAGTGACCACATAACAAACAATAAATATACAACGAAAAACAGTAAGACATTAAAACATTAAGGACATAAAAAAACATAAAAACTTCAA
>OOFB01034807.1:0-21370 GCA_900323305.1 Trachyrincus murrayi | reverse complement strand
TAGTGTATAGTATATCAGTGTGTAGTAGTGTGTAGTATATCAGTGTGTAGTAGTGTGTAGTAGTGTGTAGTATATCAGTGTGTAGTAGTGTGTAGTATATCAGTGTGTAGTAGTGTGTAGTACATCAGTGTGTAGTAGTGTGTAGTATATCAGTGTGTAGTAGTGTGTAGTACATCAGTGTGTAGTAGTGTGTACATCAGTGTGTAGTAGGGTGTAGCAGTGTGTAGTATATCAGTGTGTAGTAGTGTGTAGTAGTGTGTAGTATATCAGTGTGTAGTAGTGTGTAGTAGTGTGTAGTATATAGTGTGTAGTAGTGTGTACATCAGTGTGTAGTAGTGTGTAGTATATCAGTGTGTAGTAGTGTGTAGTACATCAGTGTGTAGTAGTGTGTAGTATATCAGTGTGTAGTAGTGTGTAGTATATCAGTGTGTAGTAGTGTGTAGTCAGTGTGTAGTAGGGTGTAGTAGTGTGTAGTATATCAGTGTGTAGTAGTGTGTAGTAGTGTGTAGTATATCAGTGTGTAGTAGTGTGTAGTATATCAGTGTGTAGTAGTGTGTAGTAGTGTGTAGTATATCAGTGCGTAGTAGTGTGTAGTATATCAGTGTGTAGTAGTGTGTAGTATATCAGTGTGTAGTAGTGTGTAGTATATCAGTGTGTAGTAGTGTGTAGTAGTGTGTAGTATCAGTGTGTAGTAGTGTGTAGTATATCAGTGTGTAGTAGTGTGTAGTATATCAGTGTGTAGTAGTGTGTAGTAGTGTGTAGTATATCAGTGTGTAGTAGTGTGTAGTAGTGTGTAGTATATCAGTGCGTAGTAGTGTGTAGTGTATTAGTGTTCATGAGTGTGTGCAGTACCTGTGGTTACGTGCCTCCACCAGCCCACTCAGCTGGTCCTGGGCATCGCGGAGCTCCTCCAGGCTCTGCTGGTAGCTCTGGTCCCCGGAACCCGAGCGCTCCAAGGTGGACACCTGATTGGACAGCTGGCTGGTGAGGTCACGCAGCCGCTGGATGGAGGTGTAGAGGTTCTGGTCGTCCTCCTCCTACAGGAAGCAGAGAGGAGAGAGGAGAGAGGAGAGAGGAGGAAGTTGTCATCTCTTAACGCACTCCTCCAAGAGCAGCAGAGGGAGGGAGGGTGTGTGTGTGTGTGTGTGTGTGAGAGAGAGAGACAGAGGGAGAGGTAGAGACGAGAGAGAGAGAGAGAGACAGAGGGAGAGGGAGAGACGAGAGAGAGAGGGAGAGAGAGAGAGAGAGGGAGAGAGAGAGAGAGAGAGAGAGAGGTTACCTTTGCATTGACTATTTCAATGTGGACGAGGAGTGAAGCTAGCTCGAGCTCCTCACTGTAGCTGTTCCTCAGAGGAACACTCCGGTAGCCTGAACACAAATGTGACTCAATATAAGTTTAAATATTAAGAATCCAATAAGGTTCAACATAGTGACTCAAAATAGACTTGACATAAAGACTCAATATTAAAAAAAATATCAATAATAATATCAATATAGTCAATATCAAGAATCAATATGACAACATATATGTAATCATTCGATATGATGATTCAATATGAAGACTCCACTGCGTAAAGACTCATTAAATGTAAATATACAGACTCAATATGTTGACTTGAACATAAAGACTGGCCTGTGTGCAGCGAGCGGACGGGGTAGGTGGCCTGGGCCAGGAAGTTGGGGTCACTGAACATGTCCTCGTCGTAGACGGTGAACCGCAGGAAGCAGAAGGACGGGTTCCGCACGTCGAAGACAAACGGTGCCTGGAGCCAGGCCGGGTTCAGCCCGTTATCCGCTGCCGAAGAACAGATCCAACGCACCAATCACCGTACACATACACCAAACCACCAATCACCATCACCACACGTAAAACCAAACCACCAATCAGAATCGTCGTACGCAAAGCAAACAACCAATCGGGATCGTTCAAGTCAATCTACCAATCACAATCACCCGTGTCATTCCTCGTGCTTGTGTGTTTTTATGTGATTGCATCCCCATGTCCAAGGGCCTAACATTATAACCAATAACATTATATAACATTATTATCAATGTTGGATCTACTTTGAAATAAAGCAATAGGCAGTAGGTACTCTACGAGTCAAGTCAAGTCAATTTTATTTGTATAGCCCTTATTCAGTTACAGTCTCAAAGGGCTTCACAGGCCATATATTTATGACACCCCCTAACCCTAGCCCCCAAAGGGCAAGAAAAAAACTATCTACCACTATGGCTAGCCATTTTATGATATCTTCAAAGACCAAGAATGGGCGTGTTAGGACACTCCTGGGCCAGATTTCCGGGTCTTACCAACAACATCTGTCTTGCTCTTGCAGCTGTCATAGTCAGCACCACATATCTCCACCTCCACGAAGGGACAGACGATGCTACGACCTGTTTTAGGCAGATGGCGAGCTCCGAGGACCTGGGAGAAAGAGACACAGAGGCCAAGGTGAGGCGTGGACTGGACCCCCTAGGAATGGACTGTTGAGGAGTTGGACAGGTAAGAAGAGGATTCTCTAGGAATAGACTGGAGGAATGGAGTGAGTTTGAGAGGTGAGAACCGAACCTGGATTATTTAGAAGTCGCTCATTTTTTGTTGAAAATCAGTGTATTCTCTAGGAGTGGACAATTGGAAATAGAGACCATATGGAAAATATGTGGAACACAATTTTTATTTAAAATCTTGAAGAGGAAAGCAGCACAATATATAGACTGAGATAAATGTTGCACTGTCACGGTTAGATAATAGGTTAGCTAGCCACGGTTAGATACGAGGCTAGCTAGCTATTAAGAACACCATTCCCTTATAAGGGAGTGATTGTCTGACCTGCAGCTGAATGGTGATTGGTGGGTCTGACCTGCAGCTGAATGGTGATTGGTTCCAGGCGCAGGGTGTCCTTGTCGAAGGGGTCGAAGGTGTCATCTCTCATGATGTCAGGGTGGGGGACGAAGCCACTCCCCCCTCCCAGCATGAACAACGCCTGGTTCATCTGCATGGGCTTGTCTAGACACACACACACACACACACACAAATACAAACACACATTAAGCTAAGCTAATTATATAAACAAGAACTTCTGTATAAGTTGTCTACAAACAAATACGTCATAGTAACTAGTATATCAATTTACATTCAATCACTTTTTTAGACGTTTTTATCCGAAGTGATTTCAACCACAACTCTCACTAGAACACAACCAACCACAACTCTCACTAGAACATAACCAACCACAACTCTCACTAGAACACAACCAACCACAACTCTCACTAGAACATAACCAACCACAACTCTCACTAGAACACAACCAACCACAACTCTCACTAGAACACAACTCTCACTAGAACACAACAACTCTCACTAGAACACAACTCTCACTAGAACACAACAACTCTCACTAGAACACAACAACTCTCACTAGAACACAACAACTCTCACTAGAACATAACAACTCTCACTAGAACACAACCAACCACAACTCTCACTAGAACACAACCAACCACAACTCTCACTAGAACATAACCAACCACAACTCTCACTAGAACATAACCAACCACAACTCTCACTAGAACACAACAACTCTCACTAGAACACAACCAACCACAACTCTCACTAGAACACAACAACTCTCACTAGAACATAACCAACCACAACTCTCACTAGAACACAACCAACCACAACTCTCACTAGAACACAACTCTCACTAGAACACAACAACTCTCACTAGAACACAACAACTCTCACTAGAACATAACAACTCTCACTAGAACACAACCAACCACAACTCTCACTAGAACTCTCACCGGGGGTCTGGAAGTTGAGGGCCACCAACTGGGAGCCACAGAGCCACATGGCCAGGGGGTCGTAGTTGGAGGAGTCCAGTCGCTGGCCGCGGGGGTACACGCGGGACAGCTGGCGCCGGTTGTACTGCAGGAAGCGCCGACCGCGGCCCCGCGTGGCTAGACGCTCCGCCTTGGTCTCCGGGAAGGACGACATGTCCCGGTAGAACGCCCGCTCCGTCCCGATCTCTGGAGAGAGAGAGAGAGGTTAGAAAATACAGGTCAGAGTGCATAGATTAAAGATACTCATATTCTCTTTTCTTTGATGTCTGAGAGAGAGACAGAGATATTTCACTTTCACTTTCATATTTAATTTCACTAAACTGCTTTGGCAATGCAAATATTTAATTTGCATGCCAATAAAGCTCTTTTGAATTTAATTTAATTGAGAGAGAGAGACAGAGAGAGAGGGAGACAGAGACAGAGAGAGAGGGAGACACATGGAGAGAGATATATGGAAGAAAGAGAGATAAAACAGAGACGGACAGAGCGAGAGGAAAAAAAGAGATAGTGATACAAGAGACTGAGAGGGAAAGAGAGGGAAAATTGAGAGAGAGAACGAGAGAGAAACGGACAAAAGAGATGGGTCAATACAAAGTACTGAGCATGGGAGAGGGATAGAGAGAGAGAGAAAGCCTGACACAGAGGGCCATGGTGTTGGAGAAGAGGAGGAGGAGAGGAGGGCTTAAGGTCTTATGAGGGGGGGGCCGTACTGTCCTCGTTGAAGGGTACAGGTCTGCAGTAGACCACCAGGTCAGACAGCTCCACCGCTATCTTCTTCCTCCGCTCCATCTGCTTCTCCTCCTGCATCTGGACGAGCGCCAGTCACATACATAGGGCTTAAAACAACTGCACACCCCCTACAAGTGTTCTTATCTCACACAAGCAAAGTTCTTGTATCAAGGTGCAAGAAAAAAAATGGAAATAATCTACAAGCACTGCTTTTTTGGTCAAACGAGGAGTAAAACGAGTCGTAGTTCAGTAAGGCCAAAACGATTATAAACTATATTAGCAATAAAACACGACAATTGTCTCTGAAATGGGTCCACAATATAATAACATATTTCCATTGTCTCGAAAATGTCCTCTCAATGGGTCTATAATATAATATATAAGTATCGTCTTTAAAATGAATTAGTTAATAAACAAAAAACAGGACTATGGCTGATCCCAGTGGATTGAGTTGTATCTGTACTACATCTGTTGAGTAGAGACAACATTACCGTGAGCATCTGTGTGTGTGTGTGTGTGTGTGTGTGTGTGTGTGTGTGTGTGTGTGTGTGTGTGAGATCAGGTGTGCGCACGCGCCACCTACCCGTGCGTCAGCGTTCTGCGCGGCCTCCCGGATCTTGGCGACCCAGGCGGTCAGGTCCTCCAGGGAGTCGGCCGCCACGTCCAGTGTCTGGACCGGCCGGGAAGACGGCTGCTGGGTGTGCAGCGTGAAGACGAAGGGCCTGGAGCTCTTACCCTCCTTCACCACCACTGGAGGGAGAAGTGGATGGATAGAGGGGAGTGGGTGGGTGGGTGGAGGGAGGGATGGGTATGGGTGGGGAGGATGGTGGGGGGGTGGATGGAGAGTAATCTGGGATCCAGCAGTCCTACTATGCTATAGCAGAACTGCTGGGGGGGAGACGGCACAGAGCCTGGGCCGGAAACCAGAACACTGCAAGGGGGCGGAGTTACGCCTTGCTTCCTGTTTCGTAACGGAGATATTCTACCGAAGAAAACTCATTTGCGCGAGTGGATGAAGCTTTCAGAAGGGGATTTTAAGTGTATTTCTACAGTGGCCGGTCTACACGGTGTTGATTTGAAACCTTTACAGACACTTTTTTATAGTTTACTAGTGCTGGCCCGCTTACAGATCCCCGCCTCCAGCAACATGATTGGTCGAAACAAATATGAAGCGAAAGATTTGAGCCCAGATTTGAACTTGTCAGCCATCAGACTTAAGATATAAATCCAAAGTCTGATTTGTGAGACTAGATGGAGAGGGATAAAGAGATTGCTTCATTTCCACAAAGTTGCTCACGACCACAAACAGCAGCGGATGTGACTCCAGACTTCCTGGTCACCTTCAATGGTTTAGTGCGAAGGAGTGAGCGCTTTACTCATGGATGTGTTAGAAGATGCCCTGGTCACCAAGCTAGAGCACGTGCATTAGTGGTGCTGACGTTAGTGTGCATGCTCAAAACTTGGCGAGCGGACATCGATACCAGAGGAAACGTTTGCCGTAGCCAAGAGGAGCGAGTTTAGAGGCTAGCACTCACCAACGTGGCAGCTGGGAACGTCCACGAAACCCTTGAGAAAGGTTCCCAGGGGACTGTTCTCTGAGGCCTGGACAGAAGACAGAAGGAAAGGAAAGAGTTACACAATATATAACTTGAGTAGAGAATAGGTTTATTTTTAACCAGAAGCTGATTAAATATTGTATGAACACGAGCAAGGTCAAATGACTAAACCCCAGGAAGAACAGTGTGAACCTTACCAAAATGATCACATGATGAAAAAAAACCTTTCTTTTGGAAAACAATCATTATTTATAGATCATAGATTTAATTATTATGCCTGAAGGGCTTCTGTTAACTCACTGCCTCGTCGGGCTCCCTGGTGGGGGAACTGGGAACTTCCTCTACGTAATTAGCTGGAAACCAGAGCTGTTTCTTCCCTCCGTAGTCCCCACGCCACCTAGAGGAGAGGAGGGGAAACACAGGAGTGAAGCGCAGAATATATGTGGACACACAAAACACACACACACACACACACACACACACACACACACTCACCAGCCTCCCTCCTGCTTGTCCACGTTGAGGATGAGGGCCTGCTTGGGGAAGCATAGCTCATCTTCCCTCTGAGCGCGGTAGTCATACAGGGCCTTGACCGTGCACTAAAACACACACACACACACACACACACGTTTCGCTATGCCTCTACTCCTGATTATTGTCATGGCGTAGCACGAGTGCAGCACAATGAAATACAGTAAGCATCCGATCAGATGTAGGTATATAATAACATTCACAGATCTTCACTAGCAGCGTGCCAGCGCTGTGTTGAGTTTGCTCTCCTACCCGAGCCATGGGCATCTTGTTGGCCTCCACGTAGAAGTGAGGTGTCCGGACCTCATACAGCGCCCCGTAGTCCAGCTCCTGAGGAACGACCAACCAATCAGCTTCAGCCAATCAGTTTCAACCAATCAACTGCACTGGGCTATGAGACAAGTCTGCAAGTCGTTTAAATTCACAGATTGGAAACATGACATTACTTACAACATCGACCTATTCAATATCAAATGACACATTTAGTTAGTTAAAGGGGCAGTGAACCCAAAATGGTTGGTTTTTTTTTTAAACGTGGTAATACGTCTTCAGCTTAGTAATATATGCCATTTCGCCATTTTCTTACTAAAATGAGAGACCCACTCTGCTCCGAACTCTTGTGCTTGAGTCTAATAGTGTTGGAATTCGTGCTGAAACGGGGGGTTCACTTACACTTTAATGCATCGTCTGCAGCCCAAATCTGCCCCCTTATAACAAAGAGGCTGAAGAACATGAAGAACATTAACACTAAGCT
Organism: Trachyrincus murrayi; assembly: GCA_900323305.1. NCBI lineage: Eukaryota > Metazoa > Chordata > Actinopteri > Gadiformes > Macrouridae > Trachyrincus > Trachyrincus murrayi. The sequence continues at coordinate 13,957 of OOFB01034807.1, read as the reverse complement.
AGCGCCACCTAGCCGCCGCTCTGTGCTACAGCTCACCGTGGTGCCCATGCGGTCCAGGGCGTCCTCGTTGATGGGGTAGCGCAGCCTCATCTTGCGGTACAGCGGGTGCTTCTCGTAGTAGCGCACCAGGTCCACCAGACTCTCGAACTCAGCCGAGCTGCCCAGCATGAAGAGACGGCCCTCCTGGTGGATCCGACAGTGCTTGATCTTCCCCTCCGCCCTGGGGGATGGGAGAGAGAGAGAGAGAGACCGAGAGAGACCGAGAGAGATAGTTAGAAAGTGTATAGACCTGTGTTCAACAGAAAACAGTGTGTGTGTGGTGTGTGGTGTGTGTGTGTGTGTTACCTGAAGGAGATGGCGTAGGAGTGCACCTCGCTTCGTTTCCTCACCAGGAAGGCTCCGTCCCGGGGGACCCTCATCAGCATGTGTTCAGCCTGGACCCGGCTGAGGTTGGAGTGGAACCACCTGCACACCACCACCACCACCACCACCACCACAAGCGTCACCAAGACCACCTCTGGATCAACAGTACTCCCTAGTATCAAGACTACCATCTCAGCCTCGCTGGTTCTCTTGAATTATCGCTGATGCCTGATGTTATTCATCAATTCATTCAACGATTGAAATGCCCCTCCAGCTCTACCACTTAGTCCAACAAACACCTCGTTTCCGGGAGTTACAAATGATTGATTTTGCACACATTTAAACTACAAACACGTTACCTGCCACACACACACACACACACACACACACACACTAACTTGCCCTACACATGTACACACACACACATTTATCAACATTAAACATTACAAACACACCTACACAAACACACCTAGTCCCACACGCACAAACTTTCACAGACACAGACACACACACACACACACACACACACGCACTCACTCTCGGCTCTCGTGTGCGTTGGGCTGGGGCACGGGGCTGCAGAGCGCCATCTCAAACTCGTTGCAGCGCAGGGGCGTGTGGCGGTAGTGGGAGATGAGACGCTGCAGGCTGGCGAACACCAGGTTGTCCGTCAGGTAGAAGCGGGTGGAGCCAGACTCCTGGCGGGAGTGGATCCGACAGTGCTGGACACGCCCAGAACGCCTGCCATGGGAGAGAGAGAGAGGGAGAGGGAGAGGGGAGGTTATTTGGATACATGGATATGTAGGTTAGAAACCATTGACAAAACATTAAACAAAACAAGAGAATAACAGAGAGCATCTGGGTTTTGGGTGCTGTAGGGTGTTCCCACTCCCAGCAGGTTCTGTGTTCGACCCCCAATGTCTGCAGCCAAAGATGCCTAAGCCCTACCTGCTCTTTAATGACATGTATCTGACTTCTGAATTCACTAAAAGTGGCTTTAGATAAAAGTTGCTTTGAATAAAAGCTAAATAACTAAATAGTAAAGGGTACAGTTGATTAATATAGAAATATTGTCTGTGACTGGGAACTGCCTCCTTTTAAATGAAAACGTACAGTTAATCAGTTTTCTCATATCATTTCCCTCTGGTTTTTAATCACGTGACAACCGAGTCCCTTTCTGCTTTTTCACTCGCCCGCGTAAACCCTCTCTTCCATAACGCGACTCTTAAAGACGTCTCAAAAAGTGAGACCGTATTCCTGCTTCAGACTCCTCCAAGTCACGACGATAGACTTTGTGTATCTTACAATAAATGAAAGATTTAAAAAAAACTAAAGAAGAAGAAGACGAGAAGACAAAAAGTCCAGTTCTGTTTCATCGTCTCTCTATAATATCCCTATTGTGCTTGGACAAACCAGAACAGAGAAAGACGGGGAAACTAAACACGCGAAGCGGCCCAAGACGGCGGTCCTATTGCGTCACCGCTGACCAGAAGGAGAGGGTGTAGTCCCCCACGAACGTCTCGCTCTCCCGGACCAGGAAGGTGCCGTCCTTGGCCCCGCCCTCGCAGTACTCCTGCAGGAGCTTCTCAGCCACCTGGCGGCCGTCGCGACCCCCACCCAGCTTCCCGTGAAACCAGCGCTCCACGCCGGGCTGCTCGTTGTTGTTGCACTCCTGGAGGAGCCAGGGAGGAGGAGGAGGAGGAGGAGGAGGGGGAGGGAGAGAGGGAGGGGGAGGAGACGGGGTGGAGGGAGAGGGGAGAGAGAGGGTGGTAGGGGAGGTGGATAGCAAGAGAGAGATAGAGAGAGAAGAGAGAAGAGGAGAGAGGAGAAGGAGAGAGGAGAGAGGAGAGGGGGGGGGGAGAGAGGAGGGCAGAGGGAGGGATGAAGCGAGAGAGACAGAGAAGAGGAAGGGAGGAGGAGAGGAGAAAGAAGGTGGAGGAGAGGAGGAGAGAGGAAAGTGAAGAGAGGGGAGATTAGAATAGGACATTTTTGACGACATTATATTTCCTTCCACGCGATGCATCGCCATGACAACCAGTGATAGACGAACGGTAGATAACGTCAGTTGGATCGCTTGTGTGGGAAATGTTTTATTTAAAGGGCAATGCATTGTCTTTGAGGATTTCCTGTCTGTTTGGATTTCCTGTCGCCAACTAGCTTATTGTCAAGAACTTTGCGCCAGGAGAACATGAAGGATAACGCTGATGCATTATAATAGAATAGTGACACACATTTCAAGACTTGGCTACATCATTGACCTCTGACCTTATTCATTTCTAAAGGCTTCCAGCTCACACCACCACCCCCTCCCATGCCTTCCTATGACCACATACAAGTTCACCTCTTCTGATCATTTGTGGAGAGGCCAGATAGTGTGTTTTGTTCATCATCTGCATCATCATCATCATCATCATCACTAGCATCAGTACCTCTTTCTCATCTTCATCCTCCTCTTCCTCAGACGTCTGGTAGTGAGACGTCTCCTCGGAGTAGTAGATCTTGTTACTGGTCAGCACAAAGTAGTGGGGCGTCCACGTCTGTAACACACACGCACACACATGTGCGCGCGTACACGCGCACACACAAAATAAGGAGACAGTACAACCAATAGGGAGACAGCAGAGCCAATAGAAATGCTCCAAATGCTCACATGATCGATGGGGTCCTGCAGGTAGAGGATGCCGTTCTTCAGGGAGTTACTGATGTCGTTCTCTGAGTAGCTGGCCGAGGTCACCTCCTCATACAGCGTTCCCTCCACCAGCTTCTTGTGCTGAAACACACGGTCAACACAACTTTATTTATAAAACGACATCTATCACAATTACAGTCCCACCGCTATATCCCATAACCCGAAGCCATCAAACAGACCAGGAGAAACTTCCCAAATACTATTAGAAAGAAAAGGAAGCAACAAAGCCCTCATTCTATGGATGGCTAGCATGAACTCTGCCCACTTCTAGTACACTTACATTGTGGACGAGTGAATAGACGCTTGTATGGGTAATTGGGGGCAGAATTGTCTAGTGGTTAGGGTGTGTGACTCTCGGCTGAAAGGTTCTTGGTTTCTATCACCCAATGCCCACGTCTACCTGTAGGCATCCCTGAGCAAGATGCCTCACCCTTCTCGCTCATGAAGAACATGCATCTAAAAAAATATAGTCGCTTTGGATAAAAGTGTAAAAACTTAATTATGGAGGGGTTATGCATCTTGCTCAAGTATGCTTTCAGGTAGGCTGACAGCACTGGCGACCCAGGACCTTTTTGACTGGGACTCAAACACCATAACCACCAACAGACAAATGATCAATAATAACCCATAACAATAACCTTGATGAGGATCTTCCTGCGCAGCTGGTAGGGCGAGGGCAGCTCGTCAGCGCTGGTCTCCACCGGCTTGGTGAGCAGGAGATCCCCGAACACCTTCTTGAAGTGGGTGGCCATGTTCCTCTGCTGCACCACGCTGCAGTGGTCCTCAATGGACAGGATCACAGGGTACCTGCACACACACACACACACACACACATGGAGCTAGGTTCTAGTGATGGTTCTAGTGGTGTTTTAGTGATGTTCCAATGACATTCTAGTGGTATTCTAGTGATGGTTCTCTAGTGATGGTGTGATGGTTCTAGTGATGATCTAGTGATGTTCTAAGGTTCTAGTTGTGTTCTAGTGATGGTCTAAGTTTCTTGTGGTGGTTCTAGTGATGGCATAAGGTTCTAGTGGTGTTCTATGGATTGTTCTAGTGATGTTCTACGGTTCTAGTGGGGTTCTAGTGATAGTCAAAGTTTCTAGTGATGGTTCTAGTGATGGTCTAAGTTTCTAGTGATGGTCTAAGTTTCTAGTTGTGTTCTAGTGATGTTCTAAGGTTCTAGTAGGGTTCTAGTGATGGTTCTAGTACTGGTATAATGTTATAATGATGGTGTGATGGTTCTAGTTGTAGTTTGGCCCGGGCCAGAGCAGAAGACTCACTCGGAGGTGACGAAGGCGTGGTCTTTGATGGTGTGGAGAACGTCCAGGAACTTGATCTTGGAGGTGAGTGTGTGGCCATGGTAGATGATGGGCAGGTCATCGGGTCCGTCCCAGCAGTCCACTGATTGGTCAAGGAACAAAAGGTTAAAGGTTAAAAAATGTTGCCTCTATAAGTTTGCGATCATTTAAATAATCTGTCCTCAATAGAAATACCATTCTGCCCTGTCATGTGTGTGTGTGTGTGTGTGTGTGTGTTTGTGTGTGGTTCCTTACGTTCGATGCAGCGACAGCCCATCCTCAGGCAGCGAGCGTAGGCCTCCAACGAGGACTCGCTGGAGAACTGGTCTCCGGTCAGGTACCTGGGGACCAGAACAGGTTCCGGGTCCAGGGTTAGATAGAGGGACGGGGCAGGACAGTGTGGGAAGAACCAGGAGACCAGGGGAAGAACCAGGAGACAGACGACACAGTAGGGATAGGGGAGGGATCAAAGGAAATAATTGCATCATGTTTACATGGATTTTCATTGCATTGTCAGCAAGATTAAAAAAATGATGATCATCTCTGAGAGATGAGAGAGAAAGAGAGAGAGAGAGCAGAGAGAGAGAGAAAGATACCTACGTAGAGAGAGAGAGAGAGAGAGAGAGAGCGAGAGAGCGAGAGAGAACTAGTATTGTGTGAGGAGGAGATCCAGTACTGAGATAGAGGTCTCTTCATATCGTCGGGGGCAACGGGAGACAGTCGGGGGTCGCACACAGAGTTTTCTTTAGAAAACAGGAACGTCAGAAACTATAAAAATACAGAGAAGACACAGAAATAAGATTGTGTGTGTGTGTGTTTGTATATATGTGTGTGTATGAGTAAGTGAACGTGTGTGTGTGTGTGTGTGTGAGTGTCTGTCAGTATGTGTGTGTGTGTGTGTGTGTGACCTCGTCCAGTTGTAGCATGGGTTCTGACTGGGCAGAACCCAACAGGTAACCCAGTAGAACCTCCCGGACACGACCCAAATCTGACGCCCACGACTCCTGTGATCAGTCGTGACAGACAATCATGTATCACTCATAAACATTCATACCTCACATCCTGTCAACACATCCTGTGATTGGCTTTTTATTCTGATTGGCTATGGAATATGTTATATGTTATGGCTATGGAGAATGGATATGAACTATTCGGATTGGCTAAGAATGGATATACACTACTGTGATTGGCTAAGAATGGATATAAACTCTTGTGATTGGCTTAGAATGGATATACACTACTGTGATTGGCTAAGAATGGATATAAACTCTTGTGATTGGCTTAGAATGGATATACACTACTGTGATTGGCTTAGAATGGATATACACTACTGTGATTGGCTTAGAATGGATATACACTACTGTGATGGCTAAGAATGGATACCTTCTGGTCCAGCTGGAGAAACTTCTGGAAGTCATAGAGAGAGATCTGACAGAGTTCTGGACGGTCCACATTTCTAAAGGAGGGGAGAATGTGGTGTTTCAGTCCAGTGCAGTGACTAGGTCTCTTGTTGGGTCTTCTTATGCTTCGTTTATTCTGATTTCTCCTCAGTACTTTTCAACCACCTCGTGTCGACTCTAGTCCATTTTCGGTGTATAGCCTCTAATCACAGTTAAAGTCTCAAAGGCCTTCAAGGGTTAAAGATATATAGAAAGATTAGACTATAGCAGCAAGTATGAATCGTCAAAATAGTATTTTACAGTTAGAAGGAGGGATTGGGGGGGGGGTAGACGAAGAAGAGGAAAGAGGAGAGGAGAGAATGAGTAGAAAGTAGGAGACGAGAGAAGATGAGAAGAGAAGGAGACGAGGAAGCAGGACTCACCGCAGGGGGAAGGACAGGTCCAGCTGTTCTATGATCTGCCACGTCAGAGGGGAGGAGCCAGATGACAAACAGGAAGTTGCGAAAAACAGGAAGACAGGATAAACAGGAAGAGTTTACACATATGTTATAGGCTATATACATGCTGACAGACTAATAGGCTGTCACATGGAATGTGTATAAATATACACTACAGTATATGGGTTATTATATGGGCATATACAATATGTGTATATGTGTAAATGGTGTACCCACGCTTCTTTGTGCGTCAAACATCAGGGTCCTGTAGAGTTGTGCAAAGTTGGGGTACGACAGATCGCTCCTGGCCTCCACTTCCTGTCCAGACAGGAAGTAAGCATGAGTTGCTGACACTAGTTTATCATCTAAAGCAGTGATTCTCAACTGCAGGACATTTTGAGAGGGTCGGAGAGCATATGCAAATCTTAATCTTTAGAAAGAAGCCCATGAATTAACTCATGTTTCAATGTTAATTCATCTTTCAATGGCTTATTGTTTCATTGAGTTTAGCCTCAATTGTCGCAGCTTTTTGTTCGCTCAATGTTTTTAACAGTACATGAAGGCATTGTTGATTACTGCAATATTGGTAAATACATTTTTTTTCTTTTCGGTCGTGACTTAATGACTAATGACACATCCTGAGGCTAGACCAGTTGAGAACCGGTCCTGAGGCAAGATCAGTTGAGAACCGGTCCTGAGGCAAGACCAGTTGAGAACTGGTCCTGAGGCAAGACCAGTTGAGAACCACTGGTCTAAAGCACTTTTTTCTAAATCATCTTTTCAAGTTGTATTTGTATAGTCCTTAATCACATTATATGACACCCCTTAAAGGCCCAATGTGTAAGATTTGGCCAACTGCCGAATTAGTCCTCCACAAAATAGGGGGCAGCAAATTACCAGAAAGTTACCTATTGTAAGGAACAAGGTAATGCACCCGACTGAATATATCATAGAGCTTACTGTTTACAGTGAATAAGCCCTCTAAAGGACAAGGAAAAACTCCCTTAATTATCAGGGAAGAAACCTTGAGAAGGAACACAGTAAGCGGGATCCCTCCTTCCAGGGGTAGTTAGGTATCCTAATGGATAGACATATAATGGTAGCACAACAACAAAAACAGATTGAATGAATGATAGTTTCTGTGATTTATGATGTGGGCTGACCTGCAGCTTGTCCTTCAGGAAGCGCATGCTGGGCACTCTGAAGTTGATCTGAGGCAACAGAGTCTTCACGTCTTTCACAGTAATACTGGAGAGCAGAGAGGTGGAGAGGGGAGGAGGGGAGAGGGGAGAAAGATGGAGATGGAGGAGAGAAATGCAGGCCTACATTAAATTCAGGCCTATATCTCAGTCCCAGCCACCAGAGCACCAGCAGTACCAACTGCTGGCTCAAGCACATCCAGCAGAGGGCGCTGACAGGCTTATGTTGTCAATGACAGGTTCTACTTCCCTTCACTGAAAGTTCAGAGGAAGAAATCCTACTGTGTGGTTTTAGTGTTTAGGCCCAGAAGGACAGACTGGGGTGCAGGGGACAAAGCTACCTCTGGGGGAAAAACTGGACAACTTTACCTTTTTATTATTATTTTTAATTATTATTATTTAATTATTTATTATATTTATGCAGTCATTTAGCAGATGCTTTTATCCAGAGCGACTTGTAGTGTTTTGTTTTACATGTCATTAAGGAGCAGGTAGGGGTTAGGCATCTCAAGGATGCCTACAGGTAGACTGTGGGCATTGGGGTTCGAACCCAGAACCTTTGGGCTGGGAGTGAAACACCCTAGTAACCACCAGACTATCCTACCCCCTCTTTTTGTATTACATTTATTTTATACTGCACCAATTGCAGTCAAAGGAGACTGCAGTTAAACATCATACTGCATGTTGTACACGTATCATTGTGTTTATGACCACTAAACTTTGATTAGATGAATTTAACAAGGCAGGGCTGATCTGGGCAAGGCAGGTACTTGTTTATAACAGGAAGGTTTAAATGTGGACTATTACCCTATTCCTGCTGTCCATCTGGTTTAGACTTTCCGTTGAGCCCTCATGTATGTTCAAAGCTACAGACGGTCAGATGTTCAGATGCAGCATAAGAGTTGAGGTTTGTCATGGTCTCGTTTTTCCCCCTGGGCTAAATGTGGGCTAAATCGTTCACTGATGGTTTTAAAGTCTTGATTCTCTTTCCTCCTCTCAAGGGAAATAACACATGGACAATCAGTTACCTGATTAACAAAACACACACACACACACACACACACACACACACACACACACACACACACACATAGTCCTCAGTGAGCATCTAAACAAGGAAGTGAGGGATAAAAAGGGATGTTTAGGAGGAGGAGGGGAGGAGAGGAGGATGATGAAGGAGGAGTGGAGGAGGATACAAGGGGAGGAGAGGAGGTGTAGAGATGATATATGTCTGTCCTCATGCAGGGATACCCCTGAGTGCTTATCCAGATCTCAGGACCGCTAACCCGAACCATAAGCTAACCGCTAACTGCGTAATACCTGAACTTAACCATCTCTAACCTAATATCTAAACTTAACCATCTCTAACTTAATATACCTAAACTTAACCCTCTCTAACCAAATACATAAACTTAACCCTCTCTAACCAAATACATAAACTTAACCATCTCTAACCAAATACCTAAACTTAACCATCTCTAACCAAATACCTAAACTTAACCATCTCTAACCTAATACCTAAACTTAACCATCTCTAACCTAATACCTAAACTTAACCATCTCTAACCTAATACCTAAACTAACCTTAACCTAATACCTAAACTTAACCATTTACCTAATACCTAAACTTAACCATCTCTAAACTTAACCATCTCTAACCTAATACCTAAACTTAACCATCTCTAACCTAATACCTAAATTTAACCCTCTCTAACCTAATACCTAAACTTAACCATCTCTAACCTAATACCTAAACTTAACCATCTCTAACCTAATACCTAAACGTAACCCTCTCTAACCTAGTACCTAAACTTGACCTAAACTTCACCCTCTCTAAGCTAATACCTTAAAACTAACTTAATCCATCTACCAGTAACTGGATAGGACATGTCCTATCCAGTTACTGGGGATTGGCTAAGTGTTAAACATATTAATGAATAATAAATTAACAACATTGTGATATAAATAGCCGATCTCTGTGTAAATACCAGCCTAACAATAATACTGATTATTCATTCATTAATTCCTTAATTATATATAACCTATTTGATAGAGAATCATACAGACTCAAACAGTCCAAGACGATGTATTTGTAAGACCTTTACAGCACGAAAAAACATTGTTGAGGGTTGTCTTATGTAACTGAATGCACTGTTTTGAAGACACACCCTTGTTTTGGCTCCGTGTCTCAAAGAGTGGTCTATAGCTTCACTTATCAAACTGGTGATGATATAACAATCCATGATGTGTAGGCTAGCTTTAGTTGTACCAATATTGAAATAACAGATAATTGTCCAGGTTAATAAAGGCGCTAGACAGTAGACACACTACAACACCAAGCCAATCAGAACTGAATGATCAAAGTTCTCAGAGACCTGGGACACCCCTCGACGCTACCGTTGCCCTTTCCACAGGGACAGGAAGTAGCCCTCTCCCACTCCATCACATCACTTCCTGTTGCTTATCAGCCGCTGGCAGGCTGTTTGTTTTGGACCTGCTTCCCCCAAAATACACGTGTGTGTGTGTGTCTGTGTGTGTGTTTAGGGGTCAGGACCCTTCGCTGTAGGGGACGTTAGGGGGCCCATTGATGATAATTTCATTTCTTTTGATTTCTGCCACCGATTGGTTGTTGTTTTTGTTGCTGACATGGTAACCTGTCACAACAATGGGCCGATGGCACGGTAACATGCGGTTGCAGACTAGCCAATGGCTGAGGTGTGTGATTGGCTGTTGCCGTGGTAACATAAGGTACCCACCTGCCCTCGTGGCTCCGGTCCATGGAGTCAAACTGTTTCCTCAGCCACCTGTTAGACAGACGGACAGACAGATGAATAGATAGACAGACAGATAAATAGATAAGACAGACAGACAGATAGATAAATAGATAGACAGACAGATACATAGATAGACAGACAGACAGATAAATAGATAGACAGGCAGACCGATAAATAGATAGACAGACAGACAGACAGACATACACATAAATAGATAGACAGACAGACAGATAAATATATACAGACAGACAAATAGAGAGACAGACATATAAATAGATGGACAGACAGACAGACAGACAGATAAATAGATAGAGACAGAAGACAGATAGACAGACAGATAAATAGATAGACAGACAAGACAGACAGATACATAGATACAGACAGACAGATACATAGATAGAGACAGAGGTCAGATCCAGACAGCCAGACAGACCAACCGACAGAGAGGACAGACAAACAAACAGAGGATAGGGACAGAAAGACAGACAGACAGAGGTTAGACAGACAGACAGAAAGACAGACAGAGGATATGGACAGAAATACAGACAGAGGTTAGACAGACAGACAGAAGTTAGACAGACAGACAAACAGAGGATAGGGACAGAAAGACAGACAGAGGTTAGACAGACAGACAGACAGAGGATATGGACAGAAAGACAGATGTCAGACAGACAGACAGACTGACAGGATAGGGGCAGAAAGACAGACGGACAGAGGTTAGACATACAAACAGACAGACAGGCAGACCGAAGTCAGACATACATACATAGAGGCAGACAGAGAGGACCGACAGACAGACAGAAAGACGTCAGACAGACAAACAGAGAGGACAGAGATACGGGGCAGACAGACAGTTTAGTGGAACATTGAAAGACACAGCAGCTGTGTTGTCTCTGAACTACAAGCCCATGTAGGGACATTCATCTAACAGCGTCTCTGACAAGTGGAGGTTGGAAAAGGTTTAATACGTGAAATCATATCCGCTTCAAAAACAGCTTATTTGGTTTACAAACAGACAAAATTAGGACATTTTCATTTCCGAACGGACCTTTCTATAAACAGTAATGTCCACTGTGCTCCTCCACCACAGACTGAAGCTGGCAGCCTCTACTCCTCCTCCTCACTCCACCAGGAGCCAAACCCTTCCCTCCCAACGATCATCTGGAGTAAACATCTTCATCCTCAAACAAATATTTGCAGACCCCTCCCTACTGCCCCCATATCCACCGATCCAAGGTCCAATAGTCCTTTGATGCAGTCGGATTTGACTGATTTTGCAACATCCTGAGCAATGCATTCAGTTCCCGCCACCCAGCTAGGGTTTAGAACCAAGATGGCCGCTAGGTGAATAAGGCCCATGATTTTTGAGTTCAACATCTGTGTCCATCGTTTACAGACCCGGTTGCTGTGATGTGTGGGTGGGGAGTTTAGTTTAGAGGTGGGGGCAGCCTACCTGTCAATCAGCTGGGGTAGGGGGGCTTTCTGGGTGTCACTGACCAACCAGCTCAGACCGCTCATCCACATGGTCACCTCCTCCTCGCTGAATGCTGTAGACACACACACACACACACAGGCGCATGCACACACACAATCAGGCATGTAGGTACACACACACACACACACACACACACACACACACACACACACCACTGACCGGCCACGCTGAGGGTCCTGAGGCGGAACTCGGAGCCGTACAGGACGATGAAGCAGTGGGAAGACTCCAGCCTGCGCGACTCCTCAGGGTAACGCTCAAAGTCCCGGGATCCCTTCCCCCTCCGCAGCTCCCTCACCTCCCGCAGCTCGACTGGAGGAGCAGGGACACACCCATGGTTACTGTTACACACTGTTAGTTACAGGTAGCTACACTTCCTGTTAGTTACAGGTAGTTACACCGCCTGTTAGTTACTGTGACTTACTGTTAGTTACAGGTCGTTACACTTCCTGTTACTTACTGTTACATACTGTTAGTTACAGGTAGCTACACTTCCTGTTAGTTACAGGTAGTTACACCGCCTGTTAGTTACTGTTACTTACTGTTAGTTACAGGTCGTTGCACTTCCTGTTAGTTACAGTGTTACATACTGTTAGTTACAGGTAGCTACACTTCCTGTTAGTTACAGGTTGTTACACTCCCTGTTAGTTACTGTTAGTCAATCCACTGTAACTGTTACATAACTGTTACTTTTGGTACTTTTACTTACTTGAACTCACTACTTACTGTTACTTACTCAACACATATAAAGCAAATATACAACATAAATCAGCTTGTAATTATATTGTGCGCAACACACACACAACCATGTGCAAACACACGTGCATGCACACACACACACACACACACACACACACACACACACACACACACACACACACACACACACACACACACACACACACACACACACACACACACACACACACACACACACACACACACACACAGGAACTTGAACTTGGGGTTTATTTGCCTAAGGGCTGTTAAAGCTTCAGCCCTGGTCTACTCAATGATCCACAGGAATACTAGCCTTGGATATGTAGTAGTTGTAGCAGTCGTAGCAGCAGTAGTACCAGTAGCAAGGTAAAGTGTGCACAAATCAATAACAATATCCTAATATCCAATAATTATTAAACTGTGATATCCATAGCATACATAGCATAATATCTATTGAACAGTGTGTGCTGGACTGCAATGTGGGATTTTTGGAAATGCGTACAATATATCACACATTTATTTTGTATTTTATATATATATATATATATATATAACCAACAACAGTAAAGCTAAATAGTAGAACACAGAGGAGGGCTTACTGTTATATCACAACACAATATGTTTCAAACTGGCCATAGACTGGTCTTGAACTGGTCTTAAACTGGTCTCAACAGGAACACAACATGTAGCAACAGTAAAGAGACTGGCATAGAGGTGGTTTAATATTAATAGTATTATAACAAATACACCGGCCATAACACCGCCATTTTGAAGCTGGTTTCCTACTTTTATTGCTTCCTGCCATTGAGTCTGGATGACAGACATTGATGCTAGCGGACATGTTAGCTAACAGCCCAACAACATTGTGTTAGCATGGAAGGTAGATAGAATCTGATTGAGATCTTTCCCCTAGATCTTCTAGGGGGCAGGATAGTGTAGAGGCTAGGTTATAACAGCCGAAAGGCATCCTTGACCAAGATGCCCTCACCCCTACCTGCTCCTTAATGACCTGTCTCTGTACTGTCTAACCCCTACCTGCTGCTTAATGACCTGTCTCTGTACTGTCTAACCCCTACCTGCTGCTTAATGACCTGTCTCTGTACTGTCTAACCCCTACCTGCTCCTTAATGACCTGTCTCTGTACTGTCAAACCCCTACCTGCTCCTTAATGACCTGTCTCTGTACTGTCTAACCCCTACCTGCTCCTTAATGACCCGTCTCTGTACTGTCTAACCCCTACCTGCTCCTTGATGTCTAACTCAGACACACAACTCTGACACACAAGGCAGACACACAACTCAGATGTATATGTATGTAATTATATATGTATATATAATTTGAGGAGAGGAGGGGAGGGGAGGGGAGGAGAGGAGGGGAGAGGAGGGGAGGAGGGGAGAGGAGAGGGGAACAAAAGGACACACCCTAATGTGTGACAGTGACCTACTCTCTCTCTCTCTCTCTCTCTCTCTCTCTCTCTCTCTCTTTCTTTCTGGTAAAGTGACATCATGTTTGTTGTGTGAACTGAATAAATGAGGGTCTACATAATAATAATAATATTCATAATAATCATAATCATAACAATCATAAT
>OOFB01034803.1:87422-100068 GCA_900323305.1 Trachyrincus murrayi | reverse complement strand
AAGGACTCCACAGTATCGACTGGGGAGCCTCTCAGGGTGATGGGGGTGAGTGCGGCTGGGTTCTTCCTGAAGTCCACCACCATCTCCACTGTTTTTAGAGGGTTAAGCTCCAAGTTGTTCCGTCCATACCAGGTCTCCATATGGTCAATCTCCCACCTGTAGGCGGACTCGTCATCGCCAGAGATGAGCCCAATGACGGTGGTGTCGTCCGCAAACTTCAGGAGCTTGACCGACTGGTGACTGGAGGTACAGCTGTTGGTGTACATGGAGAAAAGCAGAGGAGAAAGAACACAGCCTTGAGGGGAACCGGTGCTGATGGACCGGGAGTCAGAGATGTGTTTCCCCAGCTTCACGTGTTGCTTCCTGTCAGACAGGAAGTCCGTGATCCACCTGCAGGTGGAGTCAGGCACGCCCAGCTGGGAGAGCTTGTCCTGTAGCCGAGCCGGGATGATGGTGTTGAAGGCAGAGCTACAGTCCACAGCCAGGAACCTGGCATAGTTCCCTGGGGAGTCCAGGTGCTGGAGGATGAAGTGGAGGGCGATGTTGACGGCGTCGTCTACAGACCTGTTGGCTCTGTAGGCAAACTGCAGGGGGTCCAGGTGTGGGTCGGTAATGGCTTTGAGGTGTGACAGCACAAGGCGCTCAAAGGACTTCATTACCACAGAGGTCAGGGCAACGGGTCTGTAGTCATTAAGTCCTGTGGGCCTTGGCTTTTTGGGGACAGGGATGATGGTGGAGATCTTGAAGCAGGCTGGTACGTGACATGTCTCCAGTGAGGTGTTGAAGATGTTCGTGAACACCGGAGACAGCTGATCAGCACAGTGCTTCAGGGTGGATGGAGAGACAGAATCTGGCCCCGCAGCTTTCCGGGGGTTCTGTTTCTTAAATGGTAAATGGATTGCATTTATATAGCACATTTCAAACCATTATGGCCACTCAAAGCACTTAACTTATACACTAACTGCTTACAAATAGGCCTACACCATGCAAGACCACAACCAGCTTGTTACAGGCACTTAGGTGTCTTGCTAAATGACACTTTTGAGCCAAGAATCAAACTGGCAACTCCAATTGCAAAAAAAAAATCTATATGTGAACCTTGTAATGGACTAAAGCGACTGCTTAGTCCCTATAGGCTATTTTGGCTCACCAATCTGACTGAGCAGCATGTCTTCAGGCAATGAAACCAGAGTTTCTGGTCGCACCTCTATGGTCCATTGTGTGAATATCTTTGCATATTGGACCACAATAGGCCCAATGCAATACATGTGCATGCATGTATTGGTTACAGGTAGAGGTTTGGAAAAGGTCTGTGACTTAGTGACACTCTACATCTCACTCCACTGGCTATCACGTGGGAAGCGGCAGGGAGCCAGTGGAGTGAGATGTGGAGTGAGATGTGGGCTTTCTGGCAGAAAGCCCCTGCACACCAGCTGCATACAAACAACATGCAGACAAGACATTGAGAAAGAAATGTGGAGCTGAGGGACACCATGCATGTTTTAAAGCATAATACAATAGCATTATGTAACTGTTGAATGTATTTTATGAGAATTTACAACCGACTGCAACATATCCTTTGATAATTAACCATGGATATATAGACTATCTACATCAGGGCATGGTGGCCAGGCCACATTTTTAAGAACTAGATTTATTGCACCTGCTTCAATAACAACGGTCTATTATCAGCTGGCCCAAGGGAGTGGCCTTCAGCTGAGGCCACATCAAGCATGAGTTGTAGCTCCAATGGAGAGTGGGAGACTTACTGTGCACCCAAGCATTAGTATTAAGGTAGTGCTTGTTGTGAATATCTAATAGCCCTGAAGACATAATTGCACAAAAGAGTAATAGAGATGTGGTACATTTATTTTATTCCCACATCACGTTCAAATCCTTCATGTTGGCACCCACCAACATCTATTCTCTCCATTAATGAACAGAAAGTTGGAAGTCATTTGCAGTCTCTTCTCATGTCTGGAGGAGCTACCTAGCGCCATACGGTCGGCAGAATCCCTCCCCACCACGTGGTAATTAAGTCAAGTCATGCTTAGACTCATTCTATTACTAAATGCAACAGCTTTACAAACAACTTAGTCTCAAAGTTATTCAAGTACATTTTGGAAATTCATAGTTAAGAATCTGCTAAAGTGAAGAAAGTCAGTCTGAAGCTCTAAGACCATGCCCTGGGAATGAACATATTCAATGATGGGTGGCTCACGCCTGATAAGTACCACAGCTGAACTTTCCTGTTTGCCTTTCGGTTTTTCCCCTTTGGGTTTCTTCTTCGCCCTTCGGTTCCTTTTTGTGAAAAGTAACTGGCTACCGAGCCACTGACTTTCCCACACTTTACTGCTATATAATGTATATAAAAACAATATGTCTCTTTCGACTCTTCAGATAGACTCTTAGAGCCGACTCGTTCATGAACGACCCATCACTACTGCATGACTTGTCGAGACCATTTATGGCTCACATATACTGTATTGAGCTGTCAGTGTTTTTTACATTTTGCGCTTTGAATTTGACAAATATCAGTGTTGAAAAGGCTAAGACCCTAACCCTAACCCTCTTTTTCATCCCTCCCTAAAAAACTAACTCTAACTACTCTAACCATCTTAACTTAATGCCTAAATATAAATAATATCCGGTCAAAATGTTGTATCTTAAACCTACAATGCTAAACATCTAAAACAATATGCCGTAACTGTTATTTAAGAGGAAGCATGTGTGAGCTCTCACCTATACAGCTTGACGCTGGCCTCCTGCTCGAACTGAGACCACAGCCGGTAACACTCGTCCATCATGACGGCGTAGTAGTCCTGATCATAGGCCTTGCGAATGATCCTCGTCTGGCCATGGGAGCTTCCCCGGGAATGAGGCAGGACAAACTTAAAATGACATATTTCAGAAGAAAATATCGTGTTTATTTAGCGTAAAATTTATGAAACACATAGGCATACAGAAGGGCAGTCTGTATCAGAATCAGAAGAATCAGAATCGGGTTTTATTGGCCAAACATGCTTTTACACATGTAAGGAATTTGACTCCGGTTCACAGAAACTCACACTGTACTTACATTCAACAATCAACAACAGCAATGACAAACAACAACAAGAGTAGGTTTTTCAAAAGTAGGCTTTACCTACAATAGCCTACAGTAAACAGTGGCGCTACCATTGTACAGCAGTAAAGTGAATAAGTGGATAAAGTGCATATGCTAATGTAAGTCAATATAAATGAACGTATGAAAGCCACACACCTGCTCCAGCAGCAGAGTTCTCTTGTTCCTTTTTGCGAGTTGATAAGCCGTGAAAGAGCCCTGGACACCGGCTCCGATCACTATACAGTCGAAGTCTCCTTCAGTAGACATGGTTGGTCTATTGCAGCAAACGCAGTTTTCGGTGCCCTCTATGTTGACACACACTGGGTCAAACGTATCTCGTTACATAACATAAGTTTACCACACTTTGACCTAGAAACGAAACAACCACTCCTTTCGTTACTTCAATCCGATTTCCTTTTGACATTCAATTGAGAGTTACTATTAAATTATAGCGGGTAATAATAATCCCTATTATATGTGTGTATTCCGTTATTTATTAATACATTACTTATTTACCAAACAACTGGCCGCTGGCTGCCAGCCGTTCATGCAGCGCTGCAGACACCACGTTCGCTTGTATGGAATGCCATTTGAGTCAATATGAAGTAAATAAATACATAAATGCATAAATGAATAAATAAATATGACTATGTAATAAATAAATATGGCTATGAAATAAATCCTGAAATAAATAAATGAGGCAATAAATATATAAATAAAAGTAAATATGGATATATAATTAATAAATAGGTTTTTATTTTAAAAAGACGTATTTATTTCAGGGGACTTTTATTTCATAATGCCACATTTATTTATTTCAGGGGAATTTTATTTCATAATGACTTTGATGACTTTATTTCCCAGCTCTTCTTATTTCCATTTCTTATATGCAAATTAATAGGGCATGGTTATCTCACAGACTCTGACTAAAGTAAGCAACGGCACCAGAACAGCACTGAATCACTGACTATATGAGAAGGGACGCTGTGATGAGGTAAATTAATGTTTAGAATGTAAGCAAGCACAGTTGGCGTTGCTTACGACTTTATGAGTTTGTGTCATTTACACAAACCCAGATGAAGACCACCTTAACAGTGCACTTCAGGAATTTACTCATTTAAAGATAAATTATTTTAGCCTGCTTTTACTCCAAACGCCAGCGCAGTCATTGCCATAAGGCCTTTATGTGCGTAAATTGTTTTGTTTTAGCTTAAACTAGGTTCCGCTGGCTAGGGAAAACACACATATTCTAAGGTGCCTTTTGAAGCCAAACCGCAATTAACGCAGTTTAGTCTTAATTCACAAATTACTTAAGTAATCAACGTGACTAATTTTTGTTTTTAAATCACTGTCCACCGTCCATTGTTGGCAGTGATAGCCGATATCCTATAGCATGGAGGCAAAACACAAAGCTCATTGATTTCAATAAGGCACGTTTATTTTACACAATTCATAAATTTATCTTATTCATATTTCACGTCCAAAGAAAATGCAGTCAAACCTGTAGCATCGAGTTCCAATTATTCACTTATTCATTTTCATAGCACCCCAGCCCAGACAGAACAGCGCCTCCCAGAACTTATTCATACTGATAGTCTTAGTACCCCAGCACTAGACAGAACAGCGCCTCCCAGAACGTATTCATAGTGATAGTCTTAGTACCCCAGCCCAGACAGAACAGCGCCTCCCAGAACTTATTCATAGTGATAGTCTTAGTACCCCAGCTCTAGACAGAACAGTGCCTCCCAGAACTTATTCATAGTGATAGTCTTAGTACCCCAGCCCAGACAGAACAGTGCCTCCCAGAACTTATTCATAGTGATAGTCTTAGTACCCCAGCCCAGACAGAACAGCGCCTCCCAGAACTTATTCATAGTGATAGTCTTAGTACCCCAGCACTATACAGAACAGCGCCTCCCAGAACTTATTCATAGTGATAGTCTTAGTACCCCAGCCCAGACAGAACAGCGCCTCCCAGAACGTATTCATAGTGATAGTCTTACTACCCCAGCCCAGACAGAACAGCGCCTCCCAGAGGGCCGCCGAGGCAATGACCCCTCATGTGTGAGAGGACTTAAGTGTAGCTTTTTATGTGACAATTAAATGTGCATTTTCAATAAAATGTACTTGAGGGGAATGAAGAATAAAGAAATGCCGTTCTGCCATGCTATTCAGCTCATGTCTTGGCTGTGTCTTGAATTCTCGCCAAACAGGAAGCGATAATTGCGGTTTAGTTTCAAAAGGCACCTTAGAATATGTGTCTTTTCCTTAGTTTACTCTAAAAACAAAACTATTTACGGCAGCTCAGCTGCCAGCACGTAACGTTGTTATGGCAACAACTGCGCTGACGTTTGGAGTAAAAGCAGGCTAAAATAATTTATCTTTAAATGAGTAAATTACTGAAGTGCACTATTAAGGTGATCTTCATATGGGTTTGTGTAAATGACACTTTACATACAACTCATGAAGTCGTAAGCAACGCAAACTGTGCTTGCTTACATTCTAAACATTAATTTACCTCATCACAGCATCCCGTTCCAATCACAGGAACCAAGAACCAATCATTTCGCGGGTTGTTAAGAATATTGTGTTCATATAATATAATATGGATCAGTAGGATCGTCAGGATCAGTAGGATCGTCAGGAAGGCTGGCTCTGTCCTGGGGGTCCAACTGGACTCCTTGCTGGTGGTGTCTGAGAGGAGGATGCTGCGCAAACTGCGTAGTATCATGGACAACAACTCCCACCCTCTCCACCAGGTGCTGACCTCATACCGTAGCACCTTCAGCAACAGACTCATCCCACCCAGGTGCACCACAGAACGCCACAGGAAGTCCTTTATTCCTGTGGCCATCAGACTATTTAATGCAGCTACCTCAGGTCGTGAGAGGGACAGTGGAGACACAGTGACCTGAGGCCAACATACAGCCAACAGACTGCTACTGGCTTAAATACAGTCACCGTATCATTTTATCACTTATCACTTATCACTTTATTCCTTACCCACATCAACACCTGCTGCTAACTCCGTATCTGTCTGATTCCTCATCTTTAGTACCATATGCTGGATACTTATTATCTGGTACTACCAATTGCACTTGCACTACGCGTATTGTTGTGTATTGTATATACCTACGCATTAGTGTAAATTTGTGTTTGTGTTTGTGTTTTGTGTTTATATGTGTGGTGTCTATTTCTCCTCCTGTGTATTTCCTACTGTTAACTGCTGCACCTTAATTTCCCTCGGGATAATAAAGTTTTCTTGAATCTTGAATCTTGAATGAATATGTTCATGTTCATGTATAAACTTGAAGACCATTAAAATATCGAAAATCTGTGGAATGTTCCCTTAACTGGCATACACAGCTCATAGGAAGTAAGAGACCGGAAATTGCGTTGCGGTAGACGGGGTAATGCTACAATTCAGGATCCTCACTCAGCTGACTGTCTGGTCACAACGGCACGTTAAAGGAACATTCCACCGATTTTCGATATTTTAATGGTCTCCAAGTTGCCTAACAAAAGCCTAAAAAACAGCTTTGAAATGCATTGTGGGGTTCAAAATACATCTATTTTGATTCTCCGGAATGTCCCAATGGCTTTTCATGGGACTTCCGGTTTTTCAAAAAACTACAAGCACTTTCTCTGCCTTCAGCAAAGTCTTACTGAGTGGAAGGAATGACGGATATTTATTTGAGCCAGAATACACGGAAGAGGAAATCTTGCAGCAGAGACGGCAGCAGGCAAATGTGCAACAGCGAGTCTCTCATTCAAGTAATAAAGTATCGCTGCATGGACGTTTGACAAATAGTTTTACAACTACGTTTATACATGCAGTATTACCATTACTAAACCACTAATTGTTAGTTTACTCGTGCACTTTCAGCGTCTCATTCAATGAATAAAGTAGCAATGCCTGTTTAGCCTACATGCATCACGGAAGTTTGCAAATAGATTTTTGGCAATGTTTATTTATGCAGTATTGCCGTTACTAAACTATCATTGTTAGAGTTTACTCATAGAGTATTAGTGAAACCGAATCACAGCAGGCTCACAAAGATTACAGTCTGGCATTTATACTATGAAGACGAGGATTACAATGTCTGCGGCAGCTACAGAAGACGGTACAGACCAGTCCATGATACAATACAAACCCACCGGCTGATGTGGAAGAGGGACCTGGCACAATCTCCGTTATCAACTGTTACAGACCATGGATATATTAACGTGAACTGAATTGAAGAAGGTCAGCAATGCAAATACGGACATGAATAAACTGTTATATATATATATATATATATATATATATATATATATATATGTCATATGTTGGACTCCATTACAACTAACCACTGTTTTACAACGCTCAATAGTTGTGTGAAATGTGATGGCAGCCGCTTTAGCAAATCGATATCCTGTATGACGTTATGATTTTATCCACATAGTCCACAGGTCGAGAAATATAAAATACAAAACTCTAAACAAAAGTAGCCAAGCTTGTAGCTGCCTCTCGGAACGCTCTCTCGTCCGGATGTAAACAAGTTCCCGTAATGTCTGGCTCGACTCACGATTGCTGCGCAATGGACCATGGATGTAGTAAATTGACAATATTATACAACTCATGTCTGTAGATTATTGTTTTTGTTTGGTTTGTGGGTTACAGTTCGACAGCTTGGGTCACTATGATCACACTATGATGACACTAAAAACGTGGCTGTGCTGGTGGAACAGTCCCCGGAGCGAAAAGAAAAACATGAGGAGAATAACAACAACGACAAGTAGAATACATATGGAGTTTTGGACGAAGACTCTCTGTCTTGCATATCAACTTGGTTGCTAAGAGTTGCATGCTGGGCAATTTGTGTAATTAGCATAATTACACAAATTCTAATTAACTTTGCTGTCCAATTCAAGACACCAGTTGTTGTCAGAGTTGTTTTTAGCGTTAAAAAAACTAACTTGATTCACATTCAGTACTCACACTCTGATTGTCTTGTCTTGTCTTGTCCATGTGTCCCGAAGGCAGTGTCACGAAAAACGAGGGTCCTAGAAATGCGGTCCTGAAACTGCAGGAACATGCTACTCAAGTCAGCGCGTAGTTAATCGCTCAAACTGACTGATTAGTCTTTTTTCACAGTGAGAGAAATGCCTGCCAATTGCATTCGCAGTAAAGAGCCCTCAATAGAGGTATGGTCAGTAGACTTTGTGATAACTAAAGGAGATAAGAGAAAACTGAGTGTCAGCAAACTGCATGCAGGAGATGTACGTGTGCACTTACTTAGTTTACCGGTGCTGGCCGGTAGGGCTACTGCCCTACCCAAGTGACAGGAATTCCGTCACAGATACTCAGGTGTGTGGCACCCCGACTTCCCTGTTCCTGCACTTCCAGTCAGCTCTTCCTGAGGGCAGCTTATTGATCCATACATACAGATGGCTCAGACACACCATTACTATGGCCTCTGAAGTAGCAGAGGACGTGCTATAGTTCACCCCGGATGTGCTCTCTGGTGCACATAGGTCACCTTATGATGAGTGATACGATTGTCTCTCTGAAAAGATCACCGCAGCAATCTTCTTTAGTGGAAGGCCGGAGTAAACACTCAGTGGCTGAAGCGAACATTGACGAGGACACCCTTGCTGCCAGGATGCCCAGTGCAGGGGGTGGGGGGGGGGTCGTAGCATTTTTACCTGAAATGGCGAGTGGCATTTACAAGGGTGTCTTTCAGGAACAGAATGCCCTTGATCATGGAACGAAACCTCTCAATAGTGTCACCCTGGTTACAGACAGCTTCCTAATGCGCCTCTGATATGTAGCACTAATGCAGAAACTTGCTCTGCCACAATATGAAATGCCTTCTCCCTGCCCTGGACACAGAGTCCACAATCCAGTAATAAAAGCCCTAATTCTTGACTGCCTTGTTCATCCACCCCCAAAAAACCCAGGACACTGTCTATACAGGTCGTGCTCTAGTTTGTCTGGCTGTCTCAGATAATGTTGCATGCACAAAGCATCAGAAATTACATATTGGCATTACAAGTGGTGCCAGGGCATGTCATCCACATTGATTCCTAAAGATTTCTTGAAAGACAGACATGTGCACCTAGCTTGCTTCTCTGAAGGGGGTGCCAGGGATCACAGTAGTACCACATCAGCCAGCCGACCTATTCTCCAGGAATGACCCCCTCCTGGGAGAATGGTAGCATAGATCAGGAAATAATCCATTGTCGTCTTTGGTTTGCCCTGATGTGGTCTGGGACTGCGTCCAGACCCCCAGACTGGACCTTGGCCTGAATGCTCCATACAACAAGTTGTTGAATTAGTTGTTGTACACTTTTTCTATGGATATTACAGCATATTAGGCTGGGCAGGAGTGACGGGTGATACAGGCGATGGACAACAGTCCTTGACCCCTTTGAAGGACAGCAGACCTCTCGTCTACCTATCGTATGGAGCAGTCTGGTCCAGATCTGACTATTTCCAAATGGCTAACATATACATGTCCTATCTATTGGACCCGCTGTTAGCAGTGACAAGTCTGGGTGAACAGTTGGGGGAGAAACACAACAAACGCTCAGTTGCTGAAGCTTGTTGAAGAAAACTCCCAATGATCCATTTGTCATGGCTGAGCATAATCACCATTACTATTCCTTCACATGGAACTGTGGCACACAAACCTGTACCAACTATACTGGTACAGGTTATTATATATCTCAGAGATATTATATATCAGAGATATTATATATCAGCGATATTATATATCTCAGGTTGGTCCCGCCTCATGGTACAATTATGTTATTGATATATTGTCTTTTCTCATTGTTAAAGTCAATCATTGTAACAATAATTTACATCTATTGTAAAACACGTATGTGGCAGTTTCCCCCTGCCACATGCCATCTCCGATGGCTCTCCCGGGCTTCTCCCACAGCAGGACACAAGCAGTTGATGAGGAAACCGGTTTATTGTCATTTTGTGGTAGTCTGAACAACAGAGCAGGTGGTACATGCTGGAGCTCCTCCCGAATGTGTTTGCTGGTGGCTGGTTTAACCTGTGGGCCTGATTGGCCAATGCCCCACAGGTGTGCAGCCTCACCCAGTCCAAGAGTCTAATCAGTCTAACTCCGACCAGGTGAGGCTGCTTAAACCAGCCACCAACAACACACACTCCACATATCCCCAACACCAAATTGAGGCTGGGGACAATCCCCAGCCGAAACCTACACACACACTCCACAACGTAAAAAAAGAAAAGCTTTGGAAAAGCTTAGAAAGGCAGCTGTATTGTCATTTCCACCAGACACTGTGTATAATCAGTCAAAGTACAAATTGGGTCAGGGGAAAATATGCAATTGTTTACCTCTTTTTAAGACTTGTATAAGCATCCATAGCACACCCCACCAATCCACCCTTTACTCTAATGCAGTTGGTGCTTACTTATAGGTCAGAAAATGGCTGTTTTGCAGGACTTGCATAATTAACATATGTGTCAGTGATCACTATCAGTGATAACAACAGTTATCAAACGTGTTTTTTGTGAATTGAGTTTTGTGAAGTTCAGTAAATCTCTGACATATGGAAGGCTTTTAAGCATTGATTTTCCTCCCTTTTTCTTTTTAGAAAGCCTGGCTGGGCCTCTTTCTGAATGGCTCTCATTTGCAATCGATCAGTGCTGAGATAGCTCATCAGCCTACAATACAGAGGAGACAGATGAATAGGGTGAGGTAAATCTCTATATAAGAAACTCCAACTAGAAATTTTCCTTACAAGAAAGATAGGAAAAAAATACGTAAATAATGAAAACATAGGGGATTGAATGTGGAAAAAAGCCAGTGGGGTCAGGGTAGAGGATGGCGTCTGAATACACAGGGGTCTGAAGACAACAGGAACAGATGTCCTTTTTGGCTTCACAGACCAGAGGAGGGTCATCTTATCCCAAGCCCTGCTCTGCCGTGCCTGTTATACACAGACGAGGTGCGAGGCCCCCCTCAGCCCCAGAGTCTGTCCTTCCTTATTACACTACATTAACCTCTGATGGTCCATTCATCAACTCCTCCATAGCAGCACAATTGTTGCAAAAAAGCAACTCATCATCCATTATATACATATTACAAAACAGTTTAGCTTAATGCTTTAACATTATTATTGTCTCTCACATTTTATAACTTTTTATATTCATTGAGTTTGTTAATCCAATCGTAAGTGCAGCTCAGCTTATTTATCTCTATATTATTTGGAATGTTTTTTATTTGCCTACTAAAACAACTGTTTTTACCGATACTGATACTGAATACAAAAAAATCCTAAAATACATATAGATATTTTTTTTAAATAATTGCTTAGTGCTACCTTGCTAAGTGCTACTTCAGACCCAGTGTGGGTGTGTGTGGTTTTATTTAGTTAATTATGCCTTGGCAAATTATGGTACCCATGATTCACATTTGCTCAGAATTCGTTGCATCAAATGCAACCCACAAACTTGTCACCGATAGCGCTGAGATAAAATGAGACATCAGTGTGATGTTTATTGCTCTGGAGCCTTAACAAGGATGCTCAAATCACCATCTGCTGGCACTGAAACTTTATCCCCTCTGAGTCGCTGTAAAGAACTGTTGGTGGAATCAGCAGCATTTACAATGTCCCTATCCCTCCCCCAACTATAATATGATAAACGGCATCCCTTCTCGCTCCCTAAATGATTACTCGGCTCTGCAGCAGTCTGTAAAATGCAGTGTCAGGGCATTTCCAGTAAGACACACACCACTATCTCCACATCAACAACCACTTGAAATGGTAATGAGAGAAAGAATAAAAAAAGAGAACATTAATGATCATCACATAGCATAGCGTTCCTTATATGTTCTTAGTTTCTGCGACGCCTTTATAAAGGAAGTAGTATTCATATTAAGTACTCCAAGATCTAATCCAACTTTTAAAAATGTGCTTCCTTTTTTCCATTTTGTGTTCTGAATAGATCAGCAAAGGTTACGTATACCAACCCCTTGCAGAGCCTCAAGTACTATTCCTATTTACCTGGCATTTGCCACCAGCAGTGGCAAATGCTGTTAGCAGTGACAAGTCTGGGTGAACAGTTGGGGGAGAAACACAACAAACGCTCAGTTGCTGAAGCTTGTTGAAGAAAACTCCCAATGATCCATTTGTCATGGCTGAGCATAATCACCATTACTATTACTTCACATGGAACTGTGGCACACAAACCTGTACCAACTATACTGGTACAGGTTATTATATATCTCAGAGATATTATATATCAGCGATATTATATATCTCAGGTTGGTCCCGCCTCATGGTACAATTATGTTATTGATATATTGTCTTTTCTCATTGTTAAAGTCAATCATTGTAACAATAATTTACATCTATTGTAAAACACGTAAAAAAAGAAAAGCTTTGGAAAAGCTTAGAAAGGCAGCTGTATTGTCATTTCCACCAGACACTGTGTATAATCAGTCAAAGTACAAATTGGGTCAGGGGAAAATATGCAATTGTTTACCTCTTTTTAAGACTTGTATAAGCATCCAT